>JAMXBD010002914.1:0-153248 GCA_024138025.1 Combretum micranthum
TTATAAACCTTAGACCCTTTAGTGATTTTAGAGTCAAAAATTTAAAATTAAAACTTAAAACAAGTCAACATATATCACTAGAAGCCATAGACTTGATTAAACTATCCCAGAAACTATAAAATATTAAATAAATCATGAAATAGAGTAAAACTTAATTTTCGAACAAAAAACATAGTATAAACATAAAGCCCTAGATTGTATAATATCACAAGTAGATCTTAAAGCTAGAATCGAAACTAGAATCTTAAATGTCAACATAGGTCAATGTTAAGATCTAGAGGATTTAGGTCCAGCAAGACCGCACTAGAAACTTAAAAACATTAAAAATGAGATAACTTTAGATTATAGTTCAAAATAATTTCTTACAACCTAAAAAGGTCAAATTCGCTAAAAATTCGCTTGTTTAAACCTGAACATGATGAATTTTAAAATCAGGTCCCCATATGCAAAATGGTAAAAATATTCCAACAATATAATTAGACCCATTTATAGAATTTTCATCTTCTAAAAATATCAGATATAGCTCATTTACGTATATTTTTCTTACTATTGGTATTTTATTTTCTAGTCTACCATTCAATTTACTATTATTTATTAATATTCATCTATACTTTTTCTACAACTTATTTCTTACATCTTATATACCTATTTTTACAATTTTTTTCCCATAAAACTTTACATCACTTTTCACAAACTTTTCTTACACTTTTCTTCTAAAATTATATATTTTTTACTCTCTCCCCTCCCCTCTCTTAAGGACACTGACCATACTTTCACTCTCCCTAATTTTATTTTTCTTTTTCAATTCAGTTTATTATATCTAATTTCCCTCAACATTTCTCTAAATATCAACTCTCCATCCACTTCTTTCACACATCTCATTTTACATGCCAAAACCTCTCCACGACTTTTCTCTCCACTTTTCTTTAGGAAAAATACTAAACACACATCCATTGTTTCTTTCATCTTCAATCCTTCATCAGCCTTAGGTAAAAATCCTAAACCTCTCTTTTGTTCATGTAACATAACATGAACAATGTGTGTATTTTGATTCTATATAAATCCCAGTGATGCTAATGTTAGGGAAATGGAATCATGAAAACAACATGTTGTCCATGTCTTGTTCATCTTCATAATGTGTTTTTGTTATATTATGTTCATGCTTCTGACTTAACCATCTATATGTTATTACTGATATATACGTATCTATATTTCTAGAGCCCAATGCTCGCTAATCTAACTCCTTATTATTCTATACTCTTATTTATTTCATACAAATAAATAAGACCAGTTGATTAAATTTTCTCTTGTCAATCGTAGTTTAAATTTATAAAAGCCCTTTCTTAGATTTACTGCAAAGTAAAATAAGCAGCGAATCTCTCGAACCGTAATATAGTATTCAAATTGGGGTCATCCATGAGGAAGGGATAAGTTCTATTAATCACTTTTAATTCCACTATTTAGCAAATCAAGAGAGAGATTGATTGATTAACACCATCAACTAAGGAAATTATTAATCTGATGAACTAATAACAATATCACTCCAAACAGCAAGCAAGATTTAGAAAATCAATGACTAAATCGACCTAGATCTTGTCATTCATCCAATTTCATCAAGTGAATCAAGGAACACTAAAGATAATCTTAATTGAGTTCTTACAACGTTGAGTTCCTCGAACAAACTGACAATCCTCTCGAATCTATCAATTTATCTAATCTTAGATTGATTAATTAGGATCTCTCCTTAATTAATAACAACCTAAAATTGCATGAAGCACTTGAACTCAAAGAAAACAGAGAAATATGGAAGATCCTTGTAATCTATCTCTAGATTTACAATGAATCTCATCAAAATGCTTATATTTGTTCATAAAGCAATTTCTCAATTGACTTAAATGAAAATCAAACATAAATTTGCATACCAAACATACAAATCTAAGAAACCAATTGAGAACATGCAATTTGAATATAAGAACATAAATTAGATTATATTAAGATCAGATCCTCAACACATGATGAAAATTAAAATCCGAACAAGATCTAGATCTAGGATCTACTCTTCCATAGAAGTAATAGGGAACAAATGAAATTCAAAAGAAAAAGTTGAATTCATGAGTACAACCCTGAAAAATTGAAGCTCAATTATGATGAAAATGGATCTACAATTCGGATTTGATCTTCACTTGTATTATTCATGACATATCTTAAGCCAAAATCTCCCAAAATCCACAGAGAAAATGTGTATAAAATGAAGTATGAAAGAATACGTAACTAGCTCCTCTCTTTTTTTCTCTCTCCAAAGAGTATTTATATGAATACAAGAGCTCCTCAAAACAAAATAAAAAAAAATAGAAGGATGTGTTGGTTGAAAACCCCTGGAAACGGCCTGTATCGAGGCCATTTCACCTACTGGATGTGTTTCTGAATTGAAACAGGCATTGATACAGCCTGTTTGAAAGGCTGTTTCACTTTCCTAAATTTATCTTGGGTCCATACAGGAGTTGATACAGCCTGTATGAAAGGTTGTTTCATTTATGGATGTTGCTTTGGGTTGAAACAAGCGTTGATACAACCTGTTTCAAGGGGTATTCATTTCTATTTTCCCTGGAACCATACAGTCTTTGATATGGGCTGTTTTGTTCCAATCTTCTTCCGAATCGATCTTTTTCTTGCCGAATTCATTTGATTTCTTCTCAATGAGTTTAATATTACTTAGAATCGAAAAATTAATCAATTAAGAACCATTTCTAGATGATTTTTATTTAGATTATCACTAAAGGAGCTTAAAATCATCTTAGAAATAAAGGTGTAATGACATTTATCACTAGTTAACTTCTAGTCTTAGACTTGTACACCATAAAGTCAAAACAAATGGGACTTGTCCATAATCTAGTCTCGAGAAGCCTTGAAAATAAATCTAAAACTCCCATGATTTTCTTATTTATTTGCTTTGCTTTATTCATGAGACTCAATATATTTAAGTCTCAAGGAGCTGTGATAAAGCCTAAGACTCCCAAAATTATTTCTTGCTATTCTTATCTTCTTTATGGGACTTGTCCATCTCTAAGTCTCGGGAAACCTTGGAATAATTCTAAGACTTTCATGATTTTCTTTGATTTTGCTTTTCTTATTTTCATGAAACTTGTCCATTTCTAAATTTCGGGAAGTCTTGATGACAAGCTAAGACTTCCATATTTTCGTTCTTATATTTACTCATTTGATTTTTCTATATGAATTTATAATTTATCTCATAAAGTAATTACTAGATTCGTATTCATGTATGATCATATGATGATGTTGTTTTCTTAATAAAATTTTCAAAATGATACTATGGATTATTATTATTTATATAAAAATGGGGCTAAACCCTCAAGAGAAATGATTTTGAACACCTAGAAAGAATTTTTATTAAGACTTATGATAATTGTTCAACTACACTCTTTCCAAAATACTAAAATAAATTTATTATAAATTTCTAAGATAAATAATCCTATGTTATGCAAGTTTTTCTTAAAAAAAATTATTTATAAGGCATATACCAATATATTGATAAACACGATGAATAAAACAATTTTTTTCTAAAACAAACTTGAAAATCAACTCACTAGTTAAAGTCCACTTAGAAATAAGATCGATATACAGCTTAAGGAATCAAGTTTTAAGAAGTAAATTCATTTTTTATGAAGTAAGGAAATATAAAAATAATAGTTATAAAAACTAGATATCCACTTGTAACAAACTAAAAATTTTAGTTTTCGTCCAACAATTTCCTAAAGACCCACATGTTGAAAAATTATAATTAAGAAAGAGTTATTATAAGAATGAAAATTTAGAACAAGACATTCATTTAATTTTTTCATATGCAAGAACTTAAAACATTTTAAAGATGATAAACCTTAGAATGATTTTTCTTTACAACCATATAAAGATTCGTGTTGTGGAAAATAACTAGTTAAAAGAAGTTTAATATGAACATAAAATATTCATGGACTCAAAATAAATATGAAATCATGATTTTCCTTAAATCAATTCTCACAATTGCACAATCTAAGAATAAAAATTTTTATGTAAGAATCAAACTTAAGAAAATTCCAAGAGGAAACACACTTAGAGTTTTATGCTATAAATAGGTAAAATTATGTCTTATAAAATAAATTGTTAAATAAAATTTTTGAAAAAATAGAAGACCTTTGGGATTTCAAAATATATATATTGGATTATGATTTTTGTTGTTAAGTCACATGTTTAAGAATAGCAAATTTAATCAGAAGTCAAAGGATGACATTTCACAAAACTCGACCTTTCAGAAAACTCGACCTTTCTCAAAGATTGTTTACAAAATTTTACTTTTAAGACAACATCACTAGGATCATGCATGTAATATGAGTTATTGTCAATACTAAATGATTTTGAAAGGTAGAAATTTTTATATGTTTACTATAAAGTATCTAAGTGAAGTAAAACTTGAGAAAAATTGCAATTTAAGAGCTGGAACTTTCGAATCAGATTTCTACCAACCCATTTCAAAACCTAAATGGCTTTAAATGTTAAAAATAACCTTAGAAATAAATAGATCTTTTTGAGTAGGTAAAAAATGAATATTAATATGCAAAATTCCGAGTTAAAATGACAAGTTGTGGTCGTTTTAAGTTAGAATTTTCTTTCATCTGAGTTTTGACGCAAATAATAGATAGAATTAGAAAGTTTAAGTAGAATATCTATGAAATATTCATTTCGAGTATTTCTTTTATTTAGGTGACGAGGAGTTTGAACGTGCCATTTCCAGAGGATTACTTTTACTAGGAATTGCTCTAATGGACAAGTGAGTTTTTCCTTATGATTTTGTTACCTTGCTTGTGCTTATAGATAGTTACACTAGGGTTATAAATATAAGATAAAATGAATATGTATGGGGTTATGGGTACTTATGTTTATGCTTCCATTAATGTGTGACAAATGATGCTAAGTATATCGTAACCAACAATTGATTGTTTAACTATATCGTAAACATTATATGTTACTTATGTGTGTATGATATTTGTTTGATCACCATTAAGTGTACTTTAATTTTATTTGGCTTTAATATAAACTAAATCGGTATGCATTACATTCGTCGAGTCACATGTCAAAGACTCTAACTCTTATGCAAAGCATAAAAAGGGTCTAAAGCTGAATTCATTCTTGAGAAACTAAAGTACCATAAGGTTTAAGACCATGCTCATTCTTAGGGAACTAAGGCGTGCTAGGGATACATCCCAAGGATGAGCCGTGCCAATCGATCATTATGAGCAGAGTGCTAGGGAACTAGCAGTAAAGATTGCATAGACCTTCAACTAACATTTCCCTAACTCTTGATACGAAGGGCATAAATACATTTTATGTATGATTTCCGGATACCTATACATAATTGTTTATAACATGTGTTTGTTACATAGCATGCATGGCACATGCGTAAAAATTAATAAACGTATTTGCAATACAGTGCGAATAAAGGGAATATCTGATTAAGTACGTTGTAAACTTACACCTTCATAGATCTTTATTGAAACAGGTATACTTATGGTTCCATTCGAGGATCGGGACATCTAGGGATTATTGGTGGATTCTTGAGCTCTTATGGAAGAAGTGGAAGCATATGACGAATTTACTTTCTTAAAATTTCTTTATGAGTAATAAAGGTTATGTTAATGTTTTGGATATTACTAGGAAATGTATTTATGTAGACTTAAAGACGTTGGTGGGGGTATGCTCTTAAGAATTGTAATTGACTTTATTTATGTTTAATGATGAGTATTTCTCTTGCATTGTTACTTAATTGTTATCAATATAAATTATGCTACTCAGATGCGTTCTCTTGATTGTGTTGTATGTCTTATGCATAATATGGAAGCCTTTACGTGACTACGGTAGCCATTCCAAGGTTTTAATATTGTTTGTGGCGGGATGTCACGTTTAGGATACCTCTTAGGGCATGACAGCCATTCTCCTTCTTCTTTTCTCTTTCTTTCTTTTTTATTTATGTTTTATCCTTCTTCTTCTTTTCTTCTCTTCTTAAATCAACCGCAAAATTTTAATTTCAAGAAAATTAAAAGAGAAATAGAAGATGAAAAAATAAGATAGAAGATGGAAAACAAGCTTAGAGTAGCTTCATCAACAAGAAAAGAAGAGTGACAAAGAAGATCAAGTAGCATTTTGTTTACTAAACAAGTGAGTCGGTGGTTTACTTTGTTTTGATTGTGCTTTGTATATGGGTATGAAGAATTAGTGTTAGATATGAGTAAAATTGATGATAAAATGAGTAGACCATGGATATATGAGCAAGTATACTAAAACCTAGTCTGTATATGCATGTGTAGATTAAAACCTTGATGACATGATTTAAAGTTGTAAGATGCAGTAATATGTGTATAGAGTGTATTTATTCATGGTTATAAGTGTGTGTATGTTGATTATGAGATGTTTGTTAAGAGTTTGATGTTAAACAAGTAGCTAAAGGAGTTAGATTAGGGTTAAAGAACAAAGGAAAAACGTAACTTAAATCCCCTATATGTCATGAGCATGATACGGCCTCGTGAAATGCTTTGAGTTAGGAATATAGGATGCTCACGAGCGTGATGAAAACCGTGATCTTCTCCGATCATGGATTATCAAATGACATGACCAAGATCATGACCGTGACAAGGGGCATGATCTCCTCTAATCACATTTTCCCTTTGATCACGGTTGTGACAAGGCCTGTAACGACTATCACGACCTCCATCATGGGTATGATGAGGCTAGTGATGATGATCACAGCCCCCATCATGGGCATGATCTGCTTCTCTAGTACTATTCATATAAATAAATAAATAAATAAATAATAAAATAAAATGAAAGATGAATGATAGTTAATATTACATGTAAGTTAATTTATACAATTAGGAATAAGTTAGGTGAACTTATTGATCTAATAACTAATTAAATTAAACAAAACAGTTAAGTATGAAATAAACTTAGTTAATCTATATAAGTTCAACTTGACTAAATAGAATTTAATAAGCTAAAATGAATTATATTGATTAAGTTTGATCAACTTGACTTAGTAATTAATTAAATGATTAATTCTAATCAACTTGGCTAAGTTAAGTTAATATGGACCTTAATAACTTGTAATTGGCTTAGATTGATGTGTTAAATTAACCATAAATAACAAGGAGACTCTGTTATTTCAAATGTATTTTCTTTTCTTTGGAGGAAAACGAGTATTTTTGAAAAATGATTGATATAATGATGTTTTTATAAATAAATGTTTACAGACAAAGGAAAGAAATAATTTGACAGACAATGGAAAACCGTGTGTATCTTGATGTAGCGATTTTCACAGCCATGGTAGGGTTCCTACTTAGTGTTAGATCAAATAGATTTTTAATATAAATCTTTGTTTCGATCAAGTGTAAAGTAATGTGTAATTACCATTTTGTTTCATAGAAGGAATAGATTAACATTTGGACTTCCCAAAAGATTAATATGACTTGATCAGGATGACAGGTGGGTAACATTAACCTTATCCCATTACTTATGCTTGTAATGTAGTTGCGTATGTATTAATATAAATGTAATTGGTTATGCATGAGGATTAGGTACTTGTCTGCTGCTTGGTGATTATTTTGGTTGTTAAATTATTAAAGTAAAGGTGATCATACCTTGTTTCTAATAATTGAGTTTTTATTGTTGATGAGTGTTTGTTAACTAATTGGTCACTTTAATAAATGGACTTAATATTATCCGAGAAGTTAACTAAATGATTATGCATTGCACGGCAGCATAACTTGCATTAGAATGGTATTCATATTATGTATTAATATTTCAATTCTGCAATAATGCTAAATTAATTTAGTGGATCTGTTTCTCCAATGGGTTACCATAGGGTTTTCAATTCCACGGGAACTAAGTAGACTTGAAGGACGTTGCCTGTGTTGGGTTAGCTTTAGGGTATTAATACTTAGGGAGTTTTTAAAGTTCTAAGATGAAGTCGAAGTCACGTTTATTATATATATATATATACACACACACACACATAACAAACGAGTTGTAAAAGAAATCCTCCTTTCTTAGTTTTTTCTAGGGTGAAGTTGAGATTATATTGACACTATGTGTATATAAATAACAATAAATTGAGAAAAATTCCTCCTTCCTTAGATCTCAGTTTCTCCTAAGCATAAAGTACTTGAGCTGATCCTTCAACCTCCAAAAGAGAGCGTAAATCTCCATTGGTTTGAATTCTAATCATCGAAACTGTGCGTGCCTCATATGGTTTAGTGATACATTGCATATGTGTGTTAAATAAACTTGTTTGATGTGTGGTTAGTCTTGCTATTCATTGAGCTATGGTTTAGCTCACGTCTCTATAGCTTTGTGTGCAGAAGAACTCAAGTTGGGAATAGGCTAAGAATGTGTGTAGAAATAGTTCATCATATGGAGAATTTCTTAAAGATGGGAAGATGGAAAAATGCAAGATTAAAATAAGAAGTGGATAAGTCATAGGATGTCTTGAGACTTTGTATTATGTAAGATAAAATTTAGTATGTGAATTAGAGTAATTGTGTAATAGTTTAAGATTTTGAAAAATATAGAATAGCTATCCTATTTTACTATTTGGTGGGGGATATCGATTCTTTGTGGTTCTAATGAATTGTGGAAAATCAGATATCCTATATTTATCACAAATGTAGTTATACAATTGAAAATTGCAAATAAATTATTTAGGTAGAGTCTTGCAATCTCTGACTTGAAAGATAGTTCTCATATTATAGGTACATACATGATATGATAACTTCAGATTAATTCTCCTAGGCCTCTTTTAGGGTGGTGACTTGTGATCCTCATCATCACCTCCTCTATTTTCCTCCATGCGAAGTCACAGCTAGATCATAGTCGTGAATGACTTGTTTCATTCATTCATTTTCTTCATGTTTTCCATCTAATTTCTTACAAATTAATGCATGATCATTAGCATAATGCATTCTATAACCATGAAAGAAATCATACTCATCTACTTGATGTTGATTCAATAAAATTCGTAGTGTTAAATTTTGTAATCCTTTAGCTCTTGCTCTTATAATTGGCGTTATTGGAAGTTGATCCCTATCATTGTCTTTTAGGGTTTTTGAGAAGAAATCCTAAGAGACCATTCATCGAGCCTTATCGCGTTTAGATTGTAAGCATTGCTGTACTTAACAGGCTTTTCTTATCATGTTCTTATATTACTTCTCTAATTTCTAATTTATATTGCATTATCTAAGGAGGATAATTAAGCAACTTAGATTTTGTGGAACCTTAAGGCTGATTTATGTAACTTTTACTGGAATTTTAATGAACATATCATTGATTTTTGAAATTGATAGCGTATACTTGATTGTTCTTGAATTTATATAGTGCATGATATAGATTCTTGACTGGTTTCATTATAATAGATTGAGAAATCATTCTATTTAATAGATTTAGGCTATTAATGCGAATTACTCATAACTTTAGAGATAAAATAATAATTTTTTTCTGCAATTAATTTATGATTTAATGAGTTCAAGTGTTTAATGCGATCTTAAGTTGCTATTGATCTAGGAAAACATTATGATTGATCAACTTAGGGTTAGAGCTTAGTGGTCTTGAGAAAACCACTAACATACAATCCAAAAATCTACATTTTAAGGCATTAATAAGAAGTCAATGAGAATTTATTAGGTTACATGATAGGGTTTAGTGGTGAAACAATGTTTAAGTGTCCTTGTAATTGAATTAACCTTTAAGTGAATCAAGTTGCGAATCAACAATAGAAAGTAGCAGTAGTTAATTGTAGATTTAGTATATTAATTTTCACAATCACTCTTTTTTAATGGTTAGATAATAGAAAAAAAGAGGTGAGTAATACTATGTGCTAAGATCCCTAAGTATAGTGACTCTATATTTCCATTCTACTACGATAACCACACTTGCCTAAGTGTTGACCATGGTTTGGATTAAGGATATAGGTTATATTAAAACTTGGTCATATATAATTAACAACATGATCGATTGTTAGTTGGTCGATTACTTTAAGAAGTGGTACACTCGGATTGGGTTGCGGGCTTGATCACAACTTTAGGAGACTGCGGTCAAAAGCACTCAATTTAATAACATTGCAAATATTACAATGCTTAATGTGAAACGTGAGTCATTTTTCAATTATTCAAATATTTCATTTTAGCATGAGTTAAGTGTGAATTTATGTTTAGCGTGACACTATAAATTTTCTAATAACACGAGCCTATGCAAAATCCATACAATTTGATGTGTTCTTATTATAATCCTAAATGTATGTAGTTTGAAGTACAAGTTTGAGATCAATCACATCAAATGCCAAATTAATTAACCAATTCCCAATCTACTTTTTGAAACCCTAAAAGCTTCAAATCAATATTCTTTACTAAGGGAATTTATATGATTGGACAAATTACTCTATAAGCTTCAAATGAACATGGTTTTATTTTGGTAGCCATTAATTACTTCACCAAGTAGCTGGCAACAACATCTTATATATAAGTTACCTAGGCCATGGTAAAAAAGTTCCTCAATAAAGTCATGGTCTCTAAGTATGGAGTACTAAGGTCATAATTGAAAACAATAGTACGACTTGAAATAACAAGTTAGTTAATGAGATCTGCTAACAATTGAAGATTCTCCACAAGAATTTATTGCCTATTGATCACAGATAAATAGGATAGGTGAAGTGACAAATAAGGATATTAAGAAGATAATAAAGAAATCGGTGGTTAATTACAATGATTGGCACAGAATGATTCCATTTGTACTGATAGCATACCAAACAACTATTTGAGTTTCAATTAGGGTGGCTTTCTACTTTCTTGCACATGGAATTGAAGTAGTCCTTGCAATAGAGGCAGAAATACCCTCTTTAGGTATTCACTAAACCTAATTAGATGAAGTTAAATAGATTTAAAAAAGGGTAGAGCGGCTAAACCTACTAAATGAATAGAGATTGTAGACTATATTCTGCAGACAATGTTATTACAGTCATAACATGGGCATTCAAAAAAAAAAAAAGAAGAAGAAAGAAAAAACAACAACAACGAAACTTCCAAGTCAAAGACTTGGTTTCTTCAAAAAGTGTTGCTGAACACACAAGATTCCAAAGGAAAGTTTACTCTAAATTATGAGGGACCGTATGTATAAAAAAGGTCAAGATAAGTGGTGCATTATGATTAGTTGAGAAGAGTCGATCAAGTCTAAGAGACCATGCAAATGTTAATGCTATAAAGATTAATTATCTATAATTAGAAGAGAGATTCATCGATGTTTTGGTGGCTTATTTTCTTTGTTGTTATTTCTTATCTATTGTGAATGAATAAAACATCACAAAAGGACTAAAAGTATTGGACAAATTCATCCTTTCCTTAGCAAGTAGCCTTAAAATTCTTCAGGACATTGTTGATTACCCGGTTTGCTTAAAATGAAACAACCAAGTGACTATTGCAACGAGAAATAAAACAACTCATGTAAGCATGATCTCATGAATTTAAGTATCACCCTTGCAAACTTTACCATCACAAACGAATTAACCTCCTTCTTGGTAAAGTATAGCTGGTTAGATATTTCAAAATCCATATTTAGGTTGACCTTTCAAAATCCCTTATTAAGGTGGCCTTTCTAAAGCCTATTTAGGATGACTAATCTAAAATCTCTATTTAGATTAACCTCTAAAATACCGAAATCCTTGTTTAAGTTTATCCAATTCACAATCCCTTTATAAGGCGACTTTTATTTGAAATCCCTCTATGAGGTGGCCCTTATCCTCTAAGGTGATCTCTACTAAAATCTCTATCCAGCGTGATCTTTTCCAAATCTTTTGTTAAAGGAGACCTTTATCCAAATTCATCATTTTGACTTTTATTCAAATCTTTTGTTAGGATGACCCATATAAAATCATAATTAGGATGACCTCTTTCCAACTATTTAGGTGACATTTTATGTCATTAAAGACCAACCAAGTAATTGTTTTGCGTAAAATAGTAGTTCTTTTATCTTTATAGTGAAATAGTGAAATTTTATTTAAACTTTACAATCATAAAAGAGAAAGTTGTAAATACCCATTTTTTATCCCTTAAAAATATATAAATTAAATAATAAAAATAAAATTAGAAAAAAAGAAAAAAGAAATCCTCCCTGTGGGTGAGTAAATTTTAATATAAATAAATGGAAAATTTTAGAAAAATACATAATAAATAATGGAAATACAAAAATAAAAAAAAGGTGAAAAAGGGAAAAAGAAATGGTGAGTAAATTTTAATATAAACAAATGGAAAATTTTAGAAATATACATAACAAATAATGAAAATACAAAAAAAAGGAGAAAAAGAGAAATTATAAATAATAGTAAAAGTTGAGCTCTTGTGAGTCAAATTCATTTTTGTGATCCCCTTCTTAATTATTATATTGAAGTTGAGCACTTGCCATTATTCTTTTAGGCCCATTTTGCTTTAATTAGTGGGGGGGTTTTAGTTCTTTTTTTATTTAAAGTATAATTTAATTACATTACAATAATGAAATGAACCTACAAATATAATGGGAATTAATTATACAGGGAGGTTTGAGTCCATACTATTGCAAAGTTTTATGTTTGATTTTGGGATCATGTAAAATGATTTATCTCTAATACAATCTATTAGTTTTTTTTTTCTTTGGCCCCCAATACAATCTATTAGTTGATACATGATAATCCATGTAGAAACAATAGTTTCATGAGGCTTAAAGTGGCCCGTATGTCCTTCTTTGACCTTTCAATAAATGAAAATTGTAATTCTATTATAATTCATGTTGTATTAAGTTGCAGCAAGTGATCATAAAAGAGAAAATAAACAATCTTTAACAACCCATGTATTAACGTAAGATGAAGGAGGAAAAGAATTTGAAATTACAATCTATCTAAAAAAGAAAGCTAAGGATGCAAGTGTGAGGGGAGAATATCTATAATAAAGTAGAAGTTTCCAATCAAATGTTATAGTTCAATGGTATGTGATCTTTAACGACTATCTCAAGCAGGGACGAATACAAGATTATATGATTGGGGGTTGGACCTTAACTAAGAAAATATTAGAATTATTTATTTATATCTGCTTGCTATTAAAATTATATTACATCTTATATATTTATAAGAATTTTGTTAATGATTTTCACTATGATATTTTTTAAAATTTATGAAACAATTCATTCAAATAATAATTAAGAGTATTTAGTGTATTTCATAAGAGATTACATATAAGTCACTTGAAAATTACTTATTAATAAAAAAATATAGAGTTAATATTTGTATATATTTTGCTTTTGAAAAAAAAAAGATCATAAAATATATCTATACTGGATACTATTTAATAGTTCTTGTCTATTTTTATAACATTAATTATAAAAAAAAAGTTACTAAATCAAATTATATGATCAATATGCAATACGATTGCTTTTAGCACAACTAAATCATAAAATATACTAAATAAGATAGCTATTTAATAATTCATATTCATTTTCGTAACATTAATTGAAAAAAATTACTAATCAAATTATATAATTAATGTACAATAGGATTCATTTATAATATAGACAATATTATAATTATTTATGATATACTTTGAATAAAAAATAGTTATTCACAAGAATAATTTATTTAGTTAGCTATAATTTTATAATAAAATAATATAATATTATTAGTTATTATGAAAGAAAAAAGACTTGAGAGAGAGAAAGAGAATAGTCATGAAATTTGAACTTATAAACTCATTGATGTAAAATTAAATACTTAAACATTAGACCGAGTTTATACTTATGTCATTATTACTTTCTATAATATACCTATAATATATATTTTTATTTAAAAAAATTAAATTTTCCTACGTCTAGAGCTGGGCCCGGAGATCCATCCCTAATCTCAATTAGTTTTCAATCTTTAATAAAAAAAAAAAAAAAAAACAAAGGAAAACGAGAACCCATGATATGCAATGCCTATATGGGCCTAATTTTCTTATACGTGAAAGGGTAAATGGACATTGCACTGCCAAAATGGCCTTCATCACTGACCCATCCTCCTCCAAAAACTAAAACAATGGCTCTACAAAGAATAGCCTGGATTGAGGCAATTGGGTTTAGTAGAGTAAATGCAATAGTAGACTTAGACTGTAAAAGACGGGCCGGAGTATCCAGAAGCAAAGTAGCTAATACCTGGACTTCTTAATTAGAGGCAAAATTGCTCATGATAATATTAACAAAAACCATTTTAAAATCCAGCATTTATCATGCCCATTTGTTTCCTTTGTTCTTCTTCTTCTTCTTCTTCTTCTTTTCCCCCTTATATTTGTTCAAATCCATTTTTTATTAGCGTTTGGTTACACAATTTTTTATGATACTAAACTGACCGTACCATATTTGATTTATAAAATATATCTAAAACTGAATAAAACTCTCTTCATGGAACTTGATAAAATTTTAAAATTTTGTCTCTTATATTTTATTATACAAAAATATTGGAATTGGACAAAAATAAAATTTCTTAATAAAAATTCTGTTTAGTGCTTTCATGTACCATGCAGACCAAACGTGGTAAAAAAAAAAAATTATACTATTCAATACTTTTTACACCATGCTATCCAATCATCCTTGCCCTGTCCAATTTTCAAGACCAAACGGGTATATTTCATAATATTTAGGCTTGAAGCAGAATTTGTTAGCCACATGAAGAATTCGGCCCATAGCAATTACTGTCTAATAGCAATGTCGAAAGTTGTTGCGTTTTTCAGTGAAAGGTTAATTGTTGAATATTTCGAGAATGCTTACTTATGTCACATAATGGCAGGGATGAAAACGAGAAAAACAAAAAAAAAAAAAAAAAAAAACAATTGATCATCGTATACATCATATATAAATATTAATAAAATTTTGACACACTAAATAAAAAATAATTTAATTATCTATATTGGTGTCTTTAGTGCAAATATTTTTAGTATAAATGTTTTCAATATAATTTTTTTAGCTAGGCATAAAATATTTTTCATATTCTTGAAATCATGAAAATTATATAGGATTTCAATATAATTAAATAAGGGTTATAGACATAGTTTTTTTTTTTTTTTTAAGCATATGGGCATAAAATATTTTTGATATCCTTGAAATCATGAAATTAAATAAGGTTTGAATAAAATGAAATAAGGGTTGAATAGAATAGTATTTTCTATGTAAAATATTTTTGGTATCCCTAAAATTATGAAATTAAATAAGGTTTGAATAAAATTAAATAGGGGTTGAATAGACACAGTTTTTTATTTTTTTAGTATGGTCATAAAATATTTTTGGTATTCCTAAAATCATGAAATTAAATAGGGTTTGATTTTTTTTAGCTTAATCATGTATATTTATATACCAATCTAAACCTTTTATACAATATTTATACATGACGGTTACCTAACATGAAGAAGTTACCTATGAAAATAAAATTGTAATTATAATTTGTAATGAATTTTCTAATTTCTAGAATTAATTAAGGTTATACTCTTCGTACCTAATAAAATAATACATCTATTGAATTTATATATGTTGGGTTGTTTCACTTGCACACATATCGTGGGTGCGTCGTCTACTTGTAATAAATAATTATCATTCCTTTATTCACCATTCACTGATAATCATTGGCACGAGAATGATATAGTAAGATAAACAAGATCAAAATATTACGCATGACATGAAAAAACAATATTATGACATAAAGAAATATAATTATTGTCACTTGCTTAAATCTAGTAGAAGTTAGACCTTAGGAATTTGGACTCGTATCAAAATTGGTGGAAGGCTTGCAAAGATAGAAACTCGATTGCTTGGCGTGCTACTACGATGCTTAAGTTAGAAGTTGCCATGGTAAGCCTGTATATCAAATGGAAGTAAATGATTGGGTGTAGCGTTACCTATTTCCTAAGAGGTAAACTAGTGTTTATAGATGACTGAGCTAATAGTTATAGGCTTTGTTGACCAGTGGGTGGGTGGGTGGTTAGTGGTTTGTAATGGAGGATGTGGAATAGGCCCACTACTTCACTATTGGAGGATTATTTCGATTGAATTATTTGTGCTGAGGGGAGAGGAAGGTAGAGGCAGTCGAGCAAACATCAGAATTGCCATTGAAATTAGGCCACTTATCGTAGAGTATGTGCTAGATAGGTTGGTCTAGCCTATTAGCGTGTTGGGTTTTAGTTTGGGCGGCCTTATGTTCTAGAATAGACCATCAACAGCTATATTATAAAAGCAATTATGTATACTTTATTTAATTTAATATATTTTTAATATTAGCATAAATTAAATATGAAAAAAAGCGTGAATACCACCTATAAACGTGATTTTATGTTAAGCTCGGAACTTTTATTAACGGTAGATAATTATCCTATTATTAATATAATTATGAAAAATAATATAATAAAATAACCAATGGTTTGATAGGGAAATCTTGGGTAAAACACATATCTATCATTTTATAAAAATACAAATTGTAGAAAAAATTACTAAATTATCTAACTTTATATCACATGTTGGAGAAGAGATACATAAATATATATATATATATATCGTATGATAAAAAAGAGATATAACGATGGTACAAAGTTAAACTTATAAAAATAATTATATCGCATGTTAAAAAAGAAATATAGATCTAGATATATATTATGTTGATCATGCGATATACTTTAAATAATTATACAAGTATACACAAAAAAAACCATACATTACATATTTAATATACAATATAACAATAATAATTGTATAATTATTTTTATCCAAATTATATTTATATAATTTGTTTTAAATAAAAGTTTAACATGAAATAACATAAGGAAATGTCACACCCAAACCCATTTGTATCATTACTGTCACTGTCAGGCCCTCGCACCGGTGGTCCATTCCCATTCAATAAATATGGGCAAAAGAAAGCAGGCGAAGAGTCGCGGATGTTCCCTCGTCCATATAATAATTATGTCAGAAAATGAAAGGAAGAGTCCCGGAAACCAGTAAAACATTATTATAACGTTCATGTCGGTTATGTCCGCGTGAAGACCGCGTTTCTGTGGTACTTCAAAATAATGCCGCCACGTTGAGAAAAAGATTCAGTAGGTGTTATATGATATGTGTAATATACATATAACATATAATTTTTAATAAAATTTTAATATATGGACATATAAATAATGGTTATTTTGAAAATCATCGACATATATATTCACATGACGTGTAATATCCACTCAATATTTTTCCCACCTTGTTGGACGCTTTCTATCTCTTTTACGTCTTCTATGATTTTATTAGTCTTCATTTCGAGGACAATCAAAGTCTTGGTCAAGTCTTAGCAAATTCTGTGTCAATTCCACACTTTTTTTTTTTCTTTTTTCCATCTTAAAGCAATAAAGCTTCCTTCGGGATATTGGAAAAGAGAGAGAACCAAAACCAAAAAAAAAAAAAACAAAAAGAGAGAGAGAGAGAGAGAGCGGAAAAAAATGAAAGTAAGAAAATATGAAAAAATGATTGTAAAGAAAAATTAATTAAATATTTCTTTTGGTCTTTTAAATTTCCCCGTAAATCTATTCATTTCCTTCCCTCATGCTCTTCCATATGTATATTTGAAAAAAAAAAAAAAAAAAAGACTAGTTCCCAAGTCTACATCCATCTTCCATTCAAATACAGTGTAAAAGAAAACATATTGAATAGGCAAAGAAGACCCAAACGCCAAACCCCTTTCAGCCCTTGTTAAAAGTAGTTAAAATTGATAAGTAATATACTGATTGACTAAACGGTGTATTTTTTTTAATATTTTATCTAGGAATAAATAGCATGCACATATATTTGTAGATTTGTATAGCTAGTTAAGTAACTTCTCTTAATTGATTTTTGTTTTTTACCTCCCTTATATAACAAACCTAACTAATGATTTTAATTTTCTTTCTTTTTTGGCGAGAATTAATTATTTTAATTTGATAAGTAAAAATGTAAGACAACAAACCCTTCCTTATAGGAAAATATATTATAAGATGTACCAAAAGAATATTCATAAATCAATGAAGTTTACATTAAACAATCGATCTTCTTAAGACCATCTAATAACCTGGCTATTAAAATAAATATAATAAATAATATATTTAATATTTTAGCGATGTAATCAAAATTGGATATAACCCGATTTTTTAAGTAATCAATGGGATCCATCTAATTAAAATAACATGGCGGAACCATATAATTTTTTTAAAACGAGATATTAGAATATTTCCATATCAAATTTTTTAAAATAAATAAACAATTTAAAACACGAAACCAAATTAGATAACATTGAAAAAGGAAGTAATAATGAAGGGAACTTTTATAGTCCTATTGACCGGGCCGTGTAGTCAACCATTTGGTCATGATTGGATGTGATATGAGCTGATGGATAGTGACAAGATCAGTTCTATCAAAATTAATGATGAAAATATAGAATTTCCTGATAATGAAATGGGAAAGTTGTGAACAAATCACATTATTCAACTATACTAAACATATGTTTCATACAAAAAGGATGAACTTCTTAAGTCAAATTCAAGTTATGGTTTATAGATAACTTTGAGGTGATATAAATATCTAATAGAGAACGAATACTATTAAAAGCAATGCTAATAGAAGAACACTATTAAAATGGTGCTAGTATAATATAGCATTATATTCAAATAAAGATAGAACATTACACACTAGTAGAAAATCTTTTTTTTTTTTATATGCTTAGCATGTAATGCTTCTAGCATCTAAAGTCATTATATTGTAGATGTAATTTAATTCTATAGTTATATCACTCTACATATAACCTTTATTTACTAATAGAATTATTAAATAATTTTATTCTCCATCTAAGCTTTGTCTCATCTCCTATATATTATTTTCCCCAGAATTAAAGTATATAAAAATGTTAAAATAAAAGATATAAAAAAAAGAATGGATACGATTTAAAATAAATTAAACTAATAAAATCGTGTTATAAATCGTAAAATAAAAGTGGCTTAATTCAGTAGAGGAATAAAGAACTAAACCGAATTTTTATACATCCTAGTAGATGCCAATCATCTTCATTTTCTTTGTTGTTTCCTCTTACTTTCTGTCTCTTTCATTACTGCATCATTCTCAATTTTGAACTTTCATTTGTTTCTAGTGTTAAGTGGTTGACTCCGGCTGCTTTTGGATCCCATGTTCCGAAAATAAATGAAAAATAGGAAACTTGTTTTCGGAACAAATTCAAGGTGGCTAATTAGTAGTGTCCCTCAACTCAACTCATGAAAACCTTTCCACAATTAATAAAATATACGAAATAAAAAATGAAAGGGTAAAATACGGGGACAACTCCTTTAAACTATAAATATTACACCAACATCCCTCATTTTAATAATCCAACAATGCAACCTCCTATAAAAATGTGGACCACTATTTATCTTACTTTTCAAATAACTTGAAAGAAAAAAAAAAAAAGAAAAAAAGCCAACTCATTTTTTTTATTTGGATTTACTCCTAATTTTTTATTATTCAATCCAATTTTCTTTTTTTCTTTTTTAAGTTTTTGTGCTTGAATCAATGATTTATGAATTATTCATTCATTCAAGGGAGAAACATCAAGGTTTATTGATTGCGAACATTACAATGAATTAAAATTTTCCTTGAGATATCATAACTTGCAATCTAAGTGGTGGCTTTTAATTTATTGATCACTTCATACATCAGCAAGTTATAACATTTTAGGTGAATGTTCTCATTAGCTGAAGCACTTAGATTTAGATTTTCCCCCCTCCCTTATTCATTGAGGTCCTTAGAGATCAAACTAGAACTTTTTAAAGACTTCTTATTCGATGTATAAATAGATTAACATATAAATAAATCTAATGACAATATATATTTATATATAGAAATAAATCCAAACCTTAAAACATTATGGAAATTACAACATGCTCAATAATGTATGTAATGAATTGCAACTTTCTTAGGTTGAATAATTGAAAACAATGAACAAATCCAAATCAAATATATATATATACATATACATATACATATATATGAGTTGGATTTTTTCTTCTTTTTTCTATTTTTTTTCAAGTCAATTGCCAAGTAAAATAAATGTGGGGTCCATATTTTTATCAAGGGTGTAGTGTTGGATTTTCTATATAAGGGGTGTCGACGTAATATGTATAGTCTAGAGAGGGTATACCCGTATTTTACCCAAAATGAAAATACTCTATCTAAAGTGGTATCCAAATGCAAAGCACCTTTATGTTATAAAATATTAGGGTAAATTACACCAAGAGATTGGTTTACTACCCTCAAAATGCTATCTCATTTATGTTTCTGCAAATAAATATTTGACACGTATCAAATAAATTAAAAAAATAAAAAAAATCCCTAAAGTAAAACAAACACTTCATGACACGTGTTAAATGATTATTCATAAGGACATAAAGGGGATAACAAGCTCGGAACAATAAATTTTTTTCCATTACATCAAAATATATTAATGTTTGATAATAAGTTCATTTAAAATATCAACATTTTGAGTAGTTAAAAAGAGGTATCAACATTTGGTAAAGTGAGACAAATAAGGTATCAATAATTGACTATTGATGGAAAATTAAACAAATGGAATTGAGCAAACTTAATTGAGAACTAATCCAAACGTTTATATCTTAAATGAATTTTATAAAAGTTGATACCTCGTTTGATACCTTTTGCCAAATGTTGATACTTTTTTTAATCACTCAAAACGTTGATATCAACTAATGCATGTTATTGTAATTTACCATAAAATATTAGAACATTTATAAAAGTAAGAATCTATTTACTTGGCTTTAGACATTACATCAACTCCTCTCTTCTTTATGAGTGTTTATTTAGGGTATCTAGATATCATTTACTATATTAAACATTATACAGGAAAAATCTCAACTTTGATACCTGAACTTTCTACAAAAATTTAATTTTGTACATGGACTTTAAATTGCTCAATTTAATATCCTATCAAACTTTAATAACTATATTTACTACCTCACCAAAGCTATTTGATTTATTTATTGACATGAAAGAGAAATCATATCTGTTTTAGATGGTATTGGTAATAGCAAAAGTAGTAAAACTTTTAATATTAGATTGAATTTTCCATATTAGCAAATATAAAAAACATTATTAGTGAAATAGTAAAAATAACAAAAAAAAAAAATTTTTGATTAAGTATTTAATTAAGCATTTTAATATTTAGCTACTAAATTGAATTTTCATCTAAATTTTAGGAATAAAATGTAAAATTTACCTAAATTTAGTTTTCTTTTGGTTTATTCTACATTTGCTAAAAAATGAATTAAAGGAGCTTAATAAGTATAAAACTGCTAGGCCTTTAATTCAATAAAACCTAAGCTTACTCTCTAAATACGCCAAGGATTAAATGCTGCCTCCCTTTCTTCCATCTCCTATTGCCTGTGGTAAGTATCTACTCTTTCTTCTTTGTTTCTTTATGTTCCAAGGGTTTCTTTGATACTGCTAATGTTAATTCTTTCCTTAAAGATGATACAAGCTATAGCTAACTTTGAGTCTAGCCAAGTGACTCTTAAAGAGAAGACTCTTTCTTAAGGAAAATGTAACGCCCTAAAATAAGGATTTTACAACACGTCACATGTCCTTCTCTTTTTAAGAACACACCAATGGCTATGAAAATACTAATCCACGTATTATATCAAAAATACAAATCCAATACTCACATGTAAAGAGTTCCTAATAAACAATTCATCGTATAAATAATACTCTTGAATTAACTTATTAGCATAAATCAAAGCTAACATCATCTTGACTTATAACTTGACTGAAAAGTCCTATAAAGAAATCTTAAACTCATAAAGTAAATAAAATCTTTCAAACTAATAATAATTTCAAATTAAACTTCATAGATTATTAAATTGTCTTCCTATGCTTAAGCACACGCAACATATATATCAAATGCAATTTATTGTAATGCAACCAATCAGATTATTATCTTTATTAAGCCAGTCAAACAACACAGTTTCGAACTACGAATCCCTAGTTCCAAACTTGGAGTAACTCAGACCCCTGAAAATCAACTGACTTTTGAAAATAGGTAATTATACACATATATTGGTGTTAGAGAATCATCCACACACCGTGGCCTCTGCCAAAACTTAATCTATTGGAATCATTTCTATGCACGAGTCTACTCGAGACAACCTCACACATAGATCATCAGGGTGCCTCATCAGTATTACACTCTGCGTAGTCTTTACTAACCAAAGCCAAACACAAGCAGCAAATATAATTTCTTATTGTCGTATAAAATTAAGTCAATTTAGAATGCTGATCCTACATCACATATAGCAAATAAATCTAAAGCTACAGGCACATAGAATAAACAAGAAATGGTCGTACCCGATTTTGCTTTAGGAACAGAACTCTAATTCACCAAAACACCTTTCTTCTATAAATTGTAAAGCCATAAAATCTTTAAACACCACAATTTAGGATTTTCTTCCAAATCTCCAAGAACTTTGATTGCTAATAACCAATACAAAACTTTAACAAAATATTATATTTTTATATCGTCTAAAGCGTTGAAATAATCAATCTCACCCGGTTTCCTTGTTTATGGAATCACAAAATTTCAAAAGATCAAATTTTTCCTCCACAATTCCTCCAAAACCTAGAATCCATTAAATACGAATTAAACTAAAACCAATAAAAATCATTCCTTTTTAATCATTAAGGTTCGGAACATATAAACTTACCTAGAATTGACTCTCAATTCTCCTTGATAACCAAAAATCAGATTCCAACTCAATTAGGGTTCCTCTTCCAAATGTTCCTTCAAAACCATAAACGATACTCTAAGAAACTAATATATATGTCAAATCCTATAGAAGAAAATAGGGATCTGATTACCTAATCTGGACTATAGAATCCTTTTTAACACCAAATCCAGATCTCCAAGATAATCAGAGTTTTCTCTAATCTCCCTTCAAAAACAACAAACAAATTATGAGGATACTATAGATTTGTAGATCTTAAAGAAAGAATGGTTATCAAATTACTTGGATCTGATCCTCATAAACACCAAATCTTCAGATTCTCCAAGAAAACTAAAATGATTCTCCAATTCTCCTTCAAAACAATATAAAAACTCTATGAACTTGATAGATCTATGAAACCTGAAGGAAAATTGATGATTTGATTACTTGATCTAGATTACTGAATCGTCTTGACGGCTATGAACACGCTAGAGGATGTCTGCTAGGTTTAGGGTTATGTTGGAATAGAGAACAAAGAAGAAAGATATAATAAAAACCGTGGCTTTTCATTTCCTTCACTTTACATACACTGGCAGTTTTCAATATGTATGCCGGCGGCATAGAAAGTTAGGCCGATAGTGTTTAGCCAGCTTAGCCTTGTGCCCATTTGATTCTCCCTTCGTCTCTTCATCTTCTCTCATGTATCCGATAATCGACAAAAGTAATTAATTTAAACATTAGGGTTGACCATAAAACTCTCTTATTTTATATCAAATGACATATTTGCTCTTCAATATAAAATATTTATTTGTATATTATAGGAACTTTCATCCTCTAAAGTTACATGAACTTCCATAACTCTTTAAATTTGTTGTTTCTAACTCCTCAATTCATGTTTTCATCTACTTTTCGGCATTCAACTGTTTTCTACTCCATCACTAATTTTTGACACCATATTTACTTATTTCCAAAACTCTTTTTCTTTTATTCTTACATGATTAGATCTGTCAGCTATATCACAAATCATTAGATGTCCACATATCTCCTAAATTTTATTGCCTAAATTAAGTTCACTTCTTCTACAGCTACATGATACATCTCCAGAATATAAGATAAACTTATTAATAATATCCACCATAAAATCTTGCCTTCGATTACTCGCTTTTCTACTAAAAATCTCCCTTATGTTAATCTTCAAATCAATTCCTTGAACGACATTTAAATAGTTGAAAATGTTACAACTATAATTTAAACCTTAAATTCTAAAGATTTAAACCTTACATCAACTCGAAACTTCAAAGTTACCATATCATATACACTTTTATTAATTCAATTTAGTACTTACCACTATTGGTCCTCATTGAAACTCATTTATATCACTTGTATATAATTCATCTAATCCCAAAATATTCTTTAACTAACCACATTGCTTCCAATACAATTTTTCAATTCTTGACATCCTTCCTTTATATTGTCACCAATGTATAGATGGGGATCAAAGATTGATACCTATGGTATTTACCAAATCTTTTAACATCGCCAGATGATTTCTAACTCTTCCTTTGACATCAATACTCCTAACATTCCAATATCTCTTCGATTTCAGTTCTCTAATGCACTTTTACTCCATAATTATTACTTTACAAATCCATCCATGGTGTTCTCATATTATACCTAATTATTTTCCACTTGAATTCGATATCCTTCTACTCATCTTTAATTTCTTTTCAACCATCACATCCTTCAAAACAATTATATGATGTCCTTTAGAATATCAATCCAACTCATTAGCACTTTCTGATCATTATACCTTATCTCTAATTATTGCCATTTTTGTTGAGCTTTCTTAAAACATAATCACCTTATAATTCCTCAAACAAAAATTAGAAAGCTCCAAATACATGATAAACTCGAAATACAGAATTTTTAATCCTCAAGAATGATTCTAAAGATCAAGTTTTACATAAGGCTGTTATTTCAGATGATGTTAACACCTATGCTTCTATTGGTTTAATAAAAATTTTTCCACCATTGTCAAACATAATAGTTAATCTACAACTTTCATTTACCATCTGTGCTATTCCAATCGTCTTTCAAAACTTATATTACCACTTTATATAATGATTTATATCTATGGTCTCATATAGACTTTTCTAAGAATCATTCTAAAATTCATCATCATATTGTGTTCATATGTCATTATCATCCGTCATCTTTAAATTTCTCATACCTCACAACTCATTAAGATCATATTTCCTTCTTGTAATTTCTGTTCCACATATACATTCATATCTTTGAAAGATTCAACTATTCTTTTATTTACCAATTATTCCAATCCTTCTCATCTAGTCTTCAATATGATTTTTTTTTCTTACTTATTTTCATGTGTCTACTAATATAATTGTCAACTATCTATAAGGATTTTCTTTATACGTCCAGTTTCTTCTAATCAACTTTAGTCATCTTCTCTTGCCTCTAATTTCTGTCTACTTATCCTCTTTAATACTGTCATCTTATCTTAGTAGCAATCTTTATTTCTCTCCCACTAATTATTTCCTTATAATTCTGACCCTTCATTATCATCTTAAACTTTACCGTAAATTACTTTGAATATTCCTCTAACAACAGTATTAGCATTTTCTCCATCATTACACTTGCCAATAACTTTCCATTAAGCAGTCATTCAATTCGATACATCCTTCATATACCATACTTATTCCACTTCACCATATAAAAAAAAATGAAAGGAAAACCATAAATACATATAATTATATTAATTTGGTTTTTGCACTCCCAATAAATCATCAATACAGGAGTTATTTATTACTATATTTTGCTTGCTTGTATTATCATTATCATTTTGATTCTCGATTTTGCTTAGAATCATTTTACATTCTTCCTTTTCACTTTAGTTGATTTTATGAGTTTACCATTATATTAACAATTTTGATTTTTTCATAATTGAGAACTTTTTATTACATTTGTTATTAATGTACGTCAATGTTACAATTATGAGATATGCTCCTTTTTTTTGTACTTTGTTTGGCGTTAGTTTTTTCTTATTTTTCTATCATAATTATAATTTTATTTTGTCTTTAATTTATTGGTCTTCACTCATTTAGTTATGTTATACATATACATATAATTCATATATATTTATCGTTTTGCTTGTGATCAAGAAATTTTTTTTTATTTCATCATAAATTCACTAGTAAGAGGGGTTGACAAATATCAAGAGTAACTAAACTGACCAGTACTAGGCTAACATATGACTTGACTCTTTAGACAAACTCAAAATGACATGATTCAAAACAAAAGGCTAAACATGTCAAGAATAGAGGTGATAAGATTTGACACAGCACGATAAAAAGCAGACAATACTTACTAAACATAACATTTATCGAATAAGACAAACCATGAACTTGTTAGTCCCACTTCATATTTTCTTGTATTAGATTCATTGTTATTACATATTTGTATACTAATTGGAGGTTCAATTTATGATATTCATTCTTAATCCTTAAACTTCATAAATTCTTATCATAGAGTCGTTACTACCACTATGAAAATTTGATAGGGTAATTTCTCATTTTCATTCTCTTTTATTTATAGCTTTAATATTTTAATTTGTGTCATTTAATTCCAATTATGGTTCTTTTAAGACTTTTATTTGAATTTCATAATTAACAATCATTAAAGATTTGTTAAATATCATTAAAGATTTATTGACTATTGTAGGCTGTCTCTTGGTTAACTTAAGAGGAGGTTTTAATAATTTATTTCATTCAATTGATTTTGGAATTTGTAGTAATTAAAATTATAACGGTTGAGTTCTAAATTTCTTTATGAAAGTTACGATTATTAATTTATGTATTTATATATTCTCTTTAATTTACTCTGGTCATTATTGTTTTGTCTGTTACATTTCATTAAATGTCATTAACTTCTCGAATAAACATGTATATGTATTATAGTAGAAGCCTAAAAGATCATATGTTTAGTAAAAGGATATTTTGGTTTTATAGATTATCATTTCTAGATTTTTTTAGCTTTATTTGTTTTAATAATCACTTTTCTATGTATTTTAGGGAGTAAAAAAACAGATATTCCAAAAAAAATATGAAAATAATTATGAAAACATAATGACATAAATGAAATAAATATAATACTTATAAACAATAAGCTATAATGAAAGAAATAATAAGAAATCATAATGAAGAGGTCAACCTAAAAAATTATCATTAAAAGAAACAACTCTTTGCTTTGTATAGCTATTACTTTTCTCATGATCTACGCCCTCTCTTCATCTCATAGTCCTAAGGAGTTCATAACCTAATTTCCCTAAAGATCATTAACCTATGCTCTGATACTAATTAAGTTGTAACGCCATAAAATAAGGATATTAGAACCTGACAAGTGTCCTTCTCTTTCTAAGAACATGCCAATGCTATGAAATACTAATCCACATATGATATCGAAAATATAACTCCAATACTCACATGTAAAGAGTTCCTAATAAACAATTCATCGTATGAATAATACTCTTGAATTAACTTGTTGGCATAAATCAAAGCCAACATCATCCTGACTTATAACTTGACTGAAAAGTCCTATAAAGAAATCTTAAACTCATAAAGTAAATAAAATCTTTCAAACTAATAATAGTTTCAAATTAAACTTCATAGATTATTAAATTGTCTTCCTATCTCTAGGTATCCAAAATCAACCTCTATTGATCCTTAGCAGGAAAGTCAAGTTCACTATTGCCATCCCCATAATCTACAAAGATGTCATATCCAGTATGATCATAAATCATCTTATCTCCTCCCGTTCTTGAAAATGAATGGAATGAGCGAAAACGCCCAGTACGCCAATCCACAAAACAAATGCATATGCACACGCAACATATATATCAAATGCAATTTATTGTAATGCAACCAATCAGATTATTATCTTTATTAAGCCAGTCAAACAACACAGTTTCGAACTACGAATCCCTAGTTCCAAACTTGGAGTAACTCAGACCCCTGAAAATCAACCGACTTTTGAAAATAGGTAATTATACACATATATTGGTGTTGGAGAATCATCCACACACCGTGGCCTCTGCCAAAACTTAATCTATTGGAATCATTTCTATGCACGAGTCTACTCTAGACAACCTCACACATAGATCATCAGGGTGCCTCGTCAGTATTACACTCTGCGTGGTCTTTACTAACCAAAGCCAAACACAAGCAGCAAATGTAATTTCTTATTGTCGTATAAAATTAAGTCAATTTGGAATTCTGATCCTACATCACATATAGCAAACAAATCTAAAGCTATAGGCACATAAAATAAACAAGGAATGATCGTACCTGATTTTGCTTTAGGAACAGAACACTAATTCACCAAAACACCTTTCTTCTATAAATTATAAAGCTACAAAATCTTCAAAACCCACAATTTAGGATTTTTTTCCAAATCTCCAAGAACTTTGATTGCTAACAACCAATATAAAAACTTTAACAAAAGATTATATTTTTAGATCGTCTAAAGGGTTGAAATAATCAATCTCACCTGTTTTCCTTATTTATGGAATCACAAAATTTCAAAAGATCAAAATTTTCCTTCACAATTCCTCCAAACCCTAGAATCCATTCAATACAAATTAAACCAAAACCAATAAAAATCATTCCTTTTTAATCATTAAGGTTCGGAACATATAAACTTACCTAGAATTAACTCTCAATTCTCCTTGATAACCAAAAATCAGATTCCAACTCAATTAGGGTTCCTCCTCCAAATGTTCCTTCAAAACCATAAACAATACTCTAAAAAACTAATATATTTGTAAAATCCTATAGAAGAAAATAGGGATCTGATTACCTAATCTGGACTATAGAATCCTTTTTAACACCAAATCTAGATCTCCAAGATAATCAGGGTTTTCTCCAATCTCCCTTCAAAAACAAAAAACAAAAAACAAATTATGAGGATACTATAGATTTGTAGATCTTAAAGAAAGAATGGTTATCAAATTACTTGGATCCGATCCTCATAAACACCAAATCTTCAGATTCTCCAAGAAAACTAAAACGATTCTCCAATTCTCCTTCAAAACAATAAAAAAACTCTAAGAACTTGATAGATCTATGAAATCTAAAGGAAAATTGATGATTTGATTATCTGATCTAGATTATCGAATCGTCTTGACGGCTATGAATACGCCAGAGGATGTCTGCTAGGTTTGAGGTTATGTTAGAATAGAGAACAAAGAAGAAAGATATAATAAAGGGTCTGTTTGTTTGGCTTTTTCTGGCAGATACAGACACTTTTTTCAAACTTTTTTCTAACAAATTATTTATCAAGAAATAGAAATAGATAAAAAAGTTGATAGTTCTCATCAAAAGATCAAATAGATCAAATATAGATAAAATATAGATGCAAATCAGGCATATTTACACATATCATTTTAAAAAAGATACAGATACAGATGAAAAATAGACCATCTAAACAGACCCAAAAACCGTGGCTTTTCATTTCTTTCACTTTACATATGTTGGTAGTTTTCAATATGTATACCAACGGCATAAAAAGTTAGGCCGATAGTGTTTAAACAGTTTAGCCTTGTATCTATTTGATTTCCCCTTCGACTCTTCGTCTTCTCTCACTTATCTGATAACCGACAAAAGTAATTAATTTAAACATTAGGATTGACCATAAAACTCTCTTATTTTATATCAAATGACATATTTGCCCTTTAATATAAAATATTTATTTGTATATTACAGAAAATGACTAGGGATTTCCCTTTATGTATTTATTTTCTATTTATATGATGTTTACATTACAGATTTTGTTAATTTTTGTTAAGATCTGTTGATTTTTTTTTTGCCACTCTGTTAAGATCTATTGATTACAGTTATAGATTTGTAACAAACTCTATCTTTCTCAATGAAATGAACTTTCTTTAAGCTAAGCTGGTACTATTTATTCTTCAAATCTCTTAGGTTGTCTCCAATATTTGCTTTGCTAGTTCGTGACAAAAACCATTCT
This sequence comes from Combretum micranthum, assembly GCA_024138025.1. NCBI lineage: Eukaryota > Viridiplantae > Streptophyta > Magnoliopsida > Myrtales > Combretaceae > Combretum > Combretum micranthum. Next base: position 29,883 of record JAMXBD010002914.1, read on the forward strand.
GTAATGGCGAAAAACCTAAAAAACTAAAGTCGGTAGTATACATAATCGTGTCAAGGATCTCAATTATGTATGTTCTTACTAGTTGCCATTGTAATATATAAATAACTTACTTAATTATTTTATAACCTATGTCTTGTAAATCACGTCTTATGGAAACTAATATTAGGAAAACATATGGTTATTTGATTAGGATGTTTTATATACTTATACAAAAAAATGACTATAAATTAGTGTTTTATTGGTTTTCGTATGATTATATCATTTATTTAGCTTATTCACACTTACTATAAGTCCTTTCTATATTATTTATTTAATTAATATAAATATAATTATGTTTTTAGGAAAAATAATGTCCTATAATAACAAGATATTTTTCCTCTTACTTGCTAGCCATGGAAATAATAATAAAACAAAAAATTACAAATGAGCAGTAATTAACACCATGTAGAAAACCTTAATAGACAAGTAAACCACATGACAATAGAGTGAAAGCTTTCACTATCAAGAAATAATGAGTTGACAATGTATTTCTTCACTAGCTTAACCACATAAAATCTTTAAAACACAATTAAATGTCAATGATTGAGAATTGAAAGCCATAACCTCATAGAACCCCATAATATGAATCCAATAAATAGAGTTTCGCTATGATTGAGGTTCAATAAGTTATCCAACCACAAACTTAAAGCTACTTTGTTGAATAAGTTTCTAATAATGAATAGATGTTATATAATGTTGAAGCCAAATTCATGTTACATCAATTTCCATCTTCCACGAGTTAGATACAGGCTTCTTCTTTTCTAACTTTCAATTTCACTCCATAAGACGTCACAACTCTCTTTGAATCTCAAGTTACCTTTTTTATTAAATAGGATTTTCCATATTTTGATAAAATATGTTTATATCTTGGAAATTTTGCTGCGTTACTTGTTAACTTTGTTTTCAGCTTCCATCACCAATTTTACTTGTAACTTCATATGTTTCTCATTAATCAAGTTCTTAAACAACATTATATCATCAAATTACACAAATCATAGCACAAAGTACATCACATTACCCTCTATGTCTACACGCCACACACGTAATACGACCCATATGTAATTCGAACTCTTAACTAAATTGAGTTCAAAACCTTATTTAAGATACATAAACCACCTTAAATCATTTACTTTCCTAGATGCATACTCCAAGGAAAGAGTGGTTTTCTTAATTTTCAACCACAATACACACTATTTATGTTACTAAACTTCATTAAGAACCTAAAGATGTATTTAAACTTGCTTAAAACACTAATTACCAGCCTTAAACTGAACTTCACTAATGAGGCAATTTAGAATTCTTTTTGAAATGTTAATTCATCTTTATTTCCTAGAGGGAAAGAAGAAGAAATAATAAAATCAACTTAACCCATATTAATTATGTAGTTAGAATATAATTAGAGGTTATGTTGATTCCTATGTTTATGATGATATTGATGTTTCAACAAATGCTCTGATGACATTATAGATTAACTTGATGCCTTAGAAATATATGCTAACAAAAATAGGATAGAAGTTGTCACGCCCCAATGGGTACCCTAAACGTGACAGTCCGCCACACTCAATATTAAAGCTTAAGTATGACAACCTTAGCCATTCCCAAAAGCTTTTATATTAAGTGTAAGGCCTACTTTCACAACTTTTAGAGGACCATACATGGAATTATGAAGCCTAAGGAGATATAAAAACACATTAAGAAAAGAGGATTCACAATAATTATTTGTTCATGGCAAGGACTTTACATACTTAGGAACAACTCCCTGAATTACTAATCTATTATATACATATCAACATGCTAATACTGAGCTACACTTTATCCAGATTTCTAATGTTCAAAAAGGGATTACCTGCCCGCATGGTCCACGTGGCCTTAACCATAAGTAAGGGAACTGCAAAAGATATCTATCGGGATATAAGCTAATAAGCTTAGTGAGTAAATCCCAAAATTCATACATGAAGAAATTTATCAATCAAGTTTATTATTCAAACATATGAAATGCAACAGCCACGTGAGCATACAAGACATATGACTTTCCGGGAATCATATGTTGAATGAATTACGCCCTTCATTCGGGGTTGGGTATTCAGGCCAATTACAGCCACAACTTTTAAAAACACTTTTATAGATCTTACCGGCTCCTACACGCCATCAAAAACTTGTAGTTATTACAGGCTCCTACTAGCCATCAAAAACTTGTAGTTATTACAGGCTCCTACTAGCCATCAATTTAAGTAGTTCTTACTGGCTCCTACTCGTCACTGACATGATATACCGGTTATGTCTACCACCACTATTATACACTTGTCCCACCAATTGTATAGTAGTGAATGTAATGTGACTCAACATATGAAGTGCATGAATAATTTCTTTAATTAAAGTCTAGTAGTTACGTTTAAATTCTTTCAAGTGATCAATCAATTTCAAACATTTCAAGATATTAATTCACATACAACTTTATTACAAACAAATCGAGTTTTGATATACTTAGTATTCTTTCAACATATTATCATACACTTCTTTTTGATTTTTCTTAAAATCTAGTGCAACTAATTTTACAAGCACAATCAAGAGTATGAAAAATAACGGGGATTAACTCACGATGCCATTGTCGTTTATTTCTCTAAGCGGATGAGTCGTTCACACACTCCACTTAATCGTAATAGTTCTTGTGGTAAAGGAATCCTTCCTCGGGGTCACTTAGCAAAGAAATACCCACAATGAGTTTTTCTTGATGATTTTCTTGAATTTTGACAAAAAATGTCAAAGAACGTTAAAGTTCGTATGAAGGAATGTTCCAACTTAAAATGGCCATAACTTGGTCATTTTAACTCGGAATCGAGCATATAATATACCGATTTCTACCTACTCGAAAAGATCTACCCATTTACAAAATTACTTTCAACAAACAAGGCCATATAGGCTCTGAAAAAGTAGCGACAAAATTCACCACGGATTTCCAAGTAAAAACAACTTTGGTTCAAGAAATCAAAATTTGTTTGATAAATATTTAGTTATCTATATAGTTGAAAAATTCTCTTTTTATAACTATATAACTCATATTTAAGCATGCTCAAGTGTCTTGTTGTCCAATTATTTTTCTTAGGTAAAACAATGTCGGGTTGAAGCTTTTCGGAAATTGTTTTTGTAAATTTCTTTGAAATGAATGCCTTGTTTTCTTTATTTTCTAAAAACGTGTTATGTTGGTTTTATTTATCTCTTTCCAAGTAACTTTTGAAAATAAAATTTTCTACTTTCTAAGTTACATTAATACTATATTTGAAGTTTTCTAGGAAATATGCTATTCTTCATTTTTCTTGTGTAAATTCCTTTGTTTACTTGTTTGCAAAAATCGTTACTTGATATTTCTCATTCTTTTTCTCATGTCTCATATTTTTCAAAGATAATCATCCATGTATGAAAATTTGTTTTCTTCATAAAAACAATGTGGAACAATTAAGGACTTTTTGTAGAAAAACTAATTTCTATAATCTTATTAACTTCTTCTTGTAATTTGAAAAGAAATAACTTTATTATTTTCAAACCATAAATTTTCTTTGCCTATTTGTTTGCAAAGGTCTTTACTTAAAAATTTCCTTAGTCATCCATATTTTCTTTCTTATGAAAAGAACCATTTTTTGTCAACAAAATATTTTCTTTTGAAAAACAAGGGGGATAATAAGGATCTAAGTGGCTTCTTAAAGTAAAAGTAGTTTATAAAATTATAGTGGGTTCTTTTTGTAACATGAAAAGGAATGAGTTTATTTTGTGTTGCTTCATAGATTTTATATTTTACATAAACTTATTTCTAAGTGACAAAATTCTTCTGCCTTTTGTTTAAATAAAATTATGGACAACAATCTAAATGAACATAATTATGAGAATAATAATAACCAAAATAACGTAAATCATAATAATAAAGTCAAGTATTGGAGTCTTAGCTTTTTCAAGGCTCCCGGGACTAAGAAGTAAACTATCCCATAAAATAAAATGAAAGAAAGAAAATCTTGTTTTGACTTGATGAGGACAAGTCTAAGACTAGAGCTAGTCTTAAAAACAACTTGAATTAAATAAATTGCATTGAAGTAAATAAATTGCATGAAAGTAAATAAATTGCAAGATCATGAGCTTATATGCTCTGAATAATATATATAGTTATGTAGATATAGTAGATAATTATGAACATAAAAGAGACATAAATGAACATAAGAGAACATAAATGAATATGAACACAAAGGAATTATGATTATGAACAAAAACAAAGTATGAACCTATTGTTGCTTTCTTAACCTTCATGGTTTTAGAAAACACACACTAAGCTCATACTAAGTAGATGAACATGAAGAAAGCTTGGAGGATTTTCTTGAAGAAAGCTTACTTAAAAAAGACTAAGAGAGCTTTTCTTGTAAGAACTTCTTGGAGAGAATTCTTGAGAGATTTTGAGAGAGTAATTTTAGTATAGAAGTGGTGTGAAAGAAGTGAAAGAGGAGGGAGGTATTTATAGGATTTTGATGAGTGATTTTTGTGTGATTAAAATAAATAAAATTGAAACGAAAATGAGGGAGAGGGGACACAAAGGGTGCCGGCCATGTATCATTAGGGGGGGGGGGAATGATTTATTTTTGTGACTTTTTAATGAATGAAAGATGTAATATGTAAGGTAGATGTGATATAAAGTTATGGGAAAGGTAAAAAGTTAAGATTATAGGTTATGTAGAGTGTAAGAATAGGTGTAAGAAAAAGTAGAGATAAAAGAATAGTGTAGAATAGTAATGAATAGTGTAATGTAAAGTAGATATGACAATTAAAGTACCGGTAGTAAGAAAATACGCGTATAATAGCTATATCTGTTATTTTTACTTACCGAAAAATTACGAAACTGATATTTTTGGAAAACTTATATTTTTACGAGTCTAACGGTATATTCGGAATATTTTTACTATTCCGGCTTCCGGACACGTTTTTCGAGAACTGTGTCCGATCGGGTTCGAAGGACACCCGAATTTCGCGAAACTGAAACTTTTATAAAACCTATGGTTATTACGAACTATTTTAGCTAATTATCCAACTTCGTTTTTAGGGCCAAAGAAAACGGCAATGCCGGATTTAGTTGGATACGGTAAACTAGGGTTTTGTTGACTTTTAGGGTTCGTTTGACTTCCGGTTTAGGGTTTTATGCTAAACCGATTCCGAAAATTTAGGGGTTTACAGAAGTAGTATTGAGGGGGCATGACAAGCCTCCAACACTTATCAAAAAAGGGCAAAAAAGTAGTATTGTTTGTCTCGCTCCTTACATCCAACCATCAACAGGTAGAGTCTATTGCAACACTTTGTGTATGACCTGGTAATCTTGCATTGTTGCAACTTCATCTTAACTTGCCAAGCCACACCATGCATTTTGTGGGAGCTTAAGCAACTCTCTACCGCATCATCTTGAAATTGCAATTAGACTCGTAACTTAGTACAAGGATGCCACTTCTTATAGCAAGTAGCCATTGAATAACCATCGAACAATTAGATTGAGTTTATTATTAGTTCGTTTATTAATTCTATCCTAGCAAGCAACACATATTTTACCAAATGAAATATGTTTCTATAACCTTTCTCCTTTTTTAAAGCTCAATCAATAATAACCCTTTATGAGTTCGAAGACTTGCATTGGGATAATGTCTTAAGTAACCTTAATCAATTTGCTACTCGTTCTCATTATTTGAATTACTTGGTCTAGATTCCACATGTTTACGGATCCTAGTTTAGGAATTAGCTGATTTACATACATTGAATTTAGGTTATGGATAAGCGATATTTCTCAAATTTTTATGTCATCGATTTTATCTAGTCAAAATTGTCTTGTTAATTATATGGGTAAGGATTGGATTCGAGATTTAGGCTAACCAATCTTTAGTGGGCTATATTTTTGTGGGTTTAGCTCTTGACTTTTCAAGAATAGATACCCATGGTCCTCTAGCTACTTATAGTTCTTAGAATCCCATTTTCGTTATTCGACGAATAAGTGTGATGGGGTATTAATTAGATAAGGCATTTTAGGCTTTTATGTAGGTACATGCTATATATATTCAGACTTTTGGGAAAGTTTTGTTTGGCACTTGTTGAACATGGCCATGTTTAGGGGTTGTTTCCTTAACACGAGTAGAACATGACTGTGTTGATAGCTTGTGTTCAGTAGCTTAACATGCGTTGAAGATGGTTGTGTTTAGGGGTCATGTTCGTCACATGATCGAAAACATGACCATTTGGCGATCATGTTGACCAGATTTTGAAGTAACCTTTATATAGCTTATACTTATAAAGAAAAGGAATTTTGGATAAAATTATGAGTTACCAAATGACTAAAGGTCGAGAATAAATTGTGTTTGGATAATCTATTTATTAGCATATACTAAGGAAAATTCTTTCATCAATAAGGTAATTTTGGATGCATAGATGCATATAATTCGTCAATATAATCCTATGGCTGCCAAACATACAATTAATCACAGACAATTAAATTTTCCCAATTCAACATGTAGTATTCGTTTAGGTTCTTAATTCACTAATCCCATCTTGGAGATTAGAACCCACATACCAAGTTACGTGTTCATATTAACTTCTCTTTAACATAAATCATTATCAATTTATTAAATTAATATTTAAAATCATCTAGAATAGCCCATGAACAATTTATTTCCAACAAAACATCTCATATCCACCAATTAGGCCAATTATGTGTGTTATAGGTGATGTTTTGGCCGTAGAGAGTTGATGGGCCTATAATTAAAGAAACCTTGTTATTGGTGCATTGGAGATAGTCTGGCATGGTCACTCTGATGCTTAAGTTAATATGAGGAGCAAGATGGGACTGAATAGACTGGACTAAAATCACCTTAGATTGAATCCCTTATTATGAAGTTCTTGCATGCTATTTATAGATATGATCATACTAGAATGGAACTTGTAGAATATTCGTATGTTATTTGGTGTGGTCCCCAGATGTTAGCCGACTTGGAATCGATGTGGTGGTGTAGTCCTTTTATGGAGGGTGGCCAAACAAGGGTGATTAATTTATCCCATTGTTGTTCCCTTATGGAGGTTTAAGTTTATCCTTCTAGAGATGTAGAGAATTGGAGTGATGTAGAGAACCGATGAGATGCTGTTAGGGGAGTTCGCCAGGGAAGGGGAGTTTAGATAGAGGAATAACTTAGATTGGGTCTCTAAGTGCTCTAACGACCCTGGGCGAATGAGTAGCCTGGGTTGTTTGGACTGAGACTACTAGGAGCACCTAATGTGCCTTCAAGACCTTTTAGGCAATCCATTTTGCTCATGTTGGGCCTCCTGGGCCTTTAGTTGAATTATGGTTATCAACAATGTGCTAATATGACAATTTCTCAATCCTATATATATTATAAATCAATAAAATCAACATCCATTATGCCTATTAAATAATTTATTCAAATTAGGTGTTTCACTTAAAATCTCCAATTTAAATCAAATTGCTAAAAAATTCATCAATAGATTCCTAGTTGCATTTATGCTAACTCTATCGATTAATGCCCTTACAATTAATCACCTAAACACTTTAAATTCCATAATTGATCAAATATCCTAGTTTCCAACATCAATTTGCTCTTTTTATGTACCATGGTACACACATGCACAATTTGATTCATTTTTCATCAATTGCAATTTCCAATCGATACCTAATTCAATATTCAATCTCATATCAACACATCCTACAAGAATCAATAACATTATAATTTCTATTAGCTAATATCTCTAAAATGCACCCTACACTCCCCTTATCACAACAATTAGCAAATCCACAAGTAAAAAATCATCCCAATGACAAGTTAATGAAACTCACACTGGTTGGAAGAAAGGGAAACTTCACTAGTAATATCTTGTGTAGGAACATTTTGGGACAAGTTCTATATCAGTTTGTGATAATCGGGCATCCTCAAGCTAAAGGAAAAACAATACTTAAACTTGATGGTCTAAATGTAGATATTGTCCTTAATATATGATCTTCAATGCATTTGCCAGGTGACATTTATATGTTTCCTTATAAAAGCTTTATTATGAACACATTTTCCTTACTCTCTTTTTTTTCGATTAGTAAATTCTTAGGAGTTTTAATTATTTAGAAATATATCCATATAACAGATCTTGAGGGATTAGCCTCAAGATCAACACTTTGTTTGGTAACTTAATCATAAAGAGAAATGGGGAAATGGGTGAAAATATGAAGAGATGGTAAAAAAAGGAAGAAACCTAATTTCCTTTTTTCCGTCAGTGTATGTTGTAAGTGTGCAAAAGGATGGTGGGGAAATATATTCCTCTTTTATGTGTAAATCAAGAGGAAATAAAGGGAAAGAAAGTATTCCTTGAAAAGAATAATTATCCATTCTTTTTTATTTTTTATGAGCAACTATATTGTGGGTTGTTTAGCAATTTCAAAGTATCTACCCTCCTTTTCTTTCCACCTTCGGAGAGAACCGAAATGAATTGTAAAAGCAAAAATTTTCTCTTAAAACTTCTCTTTCCTTTACTTCGCTATTCATGATAAGTAAGCTATCAAAAATAAAACTGTGTCTATGGAAATAGGAAAGTCGATAAGCTTTATAACTGTGGAAGTTAAAGTCCTTAAATTTGTCAAAATATATTCTCATTTGCCTTTTTATTCAAGTATAATCAAGAACTTTTTAAATTTAAATCGTTTCTAGAAATTGCAAGACACTGGGTAGGATACAAGAAAGACACAACCTTGTCTCATGGTCGTGCAACTCTCTATATACTAAGTTCTTGAAATTTGGGTTGAACACAACTAAGACTCAATTGTGTTGTACTTATTTCTTATTTGAGCTCTCTTAGCATGTCTCTAAAATATTCAAATAACATGGCTGATTGACATGATTGTGTTAGTCTCATGTCGTTCATAAATCATCCTCATTTTGTCCAAATGATTCTAAACTTCATGAATCTTTATAAAATCCTTCCTTTTCTTTAAATTAGCATCTTAAAGGTCTAGAATCAAATAAGAAGAAATTCAAGTGCTATTTTCATAATATTTGCCACAACAATGATCAATTAAAGTATACTCTAGCACTTATAAATTATGAATAAATTAGGTTAATCAAACACCCATGACTTTCATTGGGCTATAACTTACTTTTAGAAGAAGGGAGACTCTTATTAGTTTTTTCTAAGAAGTGTCATTCACTTTGAAATAGATTAGATAACTTTGTAAGTTTAAAGGGAGAAGTGTTATTATAACCGATGGTTAAACCCTTAAGTCACGTTTGACTTGCAAAAATTGTTCGAAAAGGGAGGAATGGAATGGATGGTGAAATGATGAATCCGTTTATTTGTTTGAATACATCATGGAATGAATGGAATTAACATAATATTTGTAAAAAAAAAAAAAAATCCTCAATAATAAATATGAATAATAAATATTTAAGAAGATAAAAGATAATTGTAATAGTTATAATTAATGATGATGGAACAGAATTGCTATTCCACGTTTAGAATCGGATTCTCTCTTAAAGTTGGAATCTCTAATTCTTGAAATTCCAATTCTGATTTTTAAAAATATATTAAAAGAATAAGAATGGAATTTGGAATCGTAATTCAATTCCATGTCTACTCTTATACACTAAATGGGATATTATTTGCTTATGTTTATTTGATGTCGGATTGTCAATTGTCATTATGGGATATTACTTGTCAATTATACGGTAGCGGAGTTACTTGAACATATGCGTTAAATGGTAGATGATTAATTTGATTTCCATTATTAAACGGTACATGATTAATTTCATTTCTATTTATTGAGTTTGATGCAGAAAACGTAGTCCTCAAAAGCAAACAAAAACTTGGCAAGGCCGTAAACGTACGAAATAAGTACACGGATCGAGTATAGAACTCGTTGGACTTAAGTAGTTAATTGTCTTATAGTCACGTAAGTTACGGAATAGGTATTAATTTAATTTTATTTATTTGCTTAAGGGATATTAAATATCACAATTTCAGTTTTATTTTCAAACTTTTATAATTTATCACTATGTCAGACATACTGTCATGCATTTACCTAGGACCAATAACATATTGTAATTTTAATGTTATACAAGGTATATTATAATTTTTTAATATATACTTATTATTATCTATCCCAATTGTAAAATATTGTTGATCATTATATTTATATCATTAGCTTTGAATTAGGCACTTAATTTTGATCACATCTCTAATTCAAATTGAAACTTGATTTGGGTATGACATAAGTAAATATAATAATATTCTAATTAAATGTTATAAAATTGTCATTAGGGAAAAATAATCCAAAAAATAAATAAGTTAGATATCATATTCAACGGATAAACGTAGTGTAACTATAATAAATTTGTTTATTGAAGAAATAAGTTCACGTATTAACTTCTATTTTTAGGAGAATCAAAACAATTTTAATACACTCGTTGTTTTAGACAAGTTTAATAAAACATAGTTTCGTATTTTGAAAAGATGAGTTCAAATTATCTATTTTTAAAATTATTTTTCATTTTATGACATTTTCATAACTTTTTTTTAAAATATGATTTTTTTTCTTTTCCCCTGAGTGTAATGATTATCATAATTGGAAAGTTAAAGAGAAAAAAAAAGATTATACGATTTTATTTCCCTTGAGTATAATGATTATCATAATTGGAAAGTTAAAGAAAAAAAAAAAAAGATTATACGATTTTAAACAGCACCATAGGTACATTTAGGTTTCAAATTGAAGAAAAGATTTACAGATGGTAGGTATATATCTAATCAACCTTTTAACCCTCTTTATATTACTAATCCAGACATGGTGGGTTGTCACGGCCACAGCCTTTCTTATCTATTATATTAAGCCTGAATTGCCTCATTCGACTCCATGTACAGATAATTCGCTCTTTGTATGTTTGGTGACTAAATAAAAAGCTATTTTTATTTGTATCGTATCAGTATCGATGGTTTATGGGTATCGGATTAGTATCAATTTTGGTAATAATTTGGTTTGATCATTTGATAAATGATATCATATTTGTATCAATTCGATTTAAAAACGAAATTAAAACAAAACCAAATCGGCTATCCCAATAGAGCCTATCATCCGTAGGAAAATGAAACTTGGTTTGGTATCAAAACAAATTGATCACAGACTTATAGGATTAAATCAATTATAAATTTCAAGCAACTTCATGGATATAATGTTTCTGAATGGCCAAGGAAAAGTTCTTCTTAATAACTGTTTTGTGATTATATCGTACAATTGATCATGTTAATATGTTTGGTTTTTTTTTTTTTTTGGCCAGTATATGTTTGGCATTTAAGTATATAAATATTGCAATTTTGTCTTGCCATGGCATAGGTATGATGAAAAAAAAAAGCATTGGTTTTACTTCAATCGGCATACCCTCACGGGCAGACATATTTTACTATATATATATATATATATATCATGTTACAGTGTGGTATTATAAAAATCAATCTATATAAATTAATTTTAGTTTTACAAAACTAATGTTGCTTTATTAAGCACATTCATTAAAGTAAAAAAAAGAAGAAAAAAAGTCATACATAACTAATAACAATTAACACAATAACTACCACAAAATATAGGTTTCAAATAAAATTTAATGTCATATATATATATTATATAGCTTAATAATATTTATACATCATATGTGGTATTTTATATTATAGAATTCATAATTACATTCATAATATTGTGTAAATATAGCATATTGTAGTATCTTTTGTTATAGAATAAAAAACTATGTTGCATTATTTTTCTTACTTTTTTTTTATTGGTTGAACTATAATTTTGTCATTTAACACAGTGTCATAATTTTCAAAAGCAAATAGCCATTATAAATGCAAATATGAAAAGAAATTATTGTTATTATTATTATTATTATTATTCACAAGTTGAAGCTATGGAAGTTGTTATTCTTAATCGAGACAAAATTCCTATACAAAAATTCAGTTTGTAGTTTCCTTTGTTTATAACATATTTTTTTGGTTAACCAGTTTTGAATTTTTACATAATTTTTTTGGTTACCAACTGTTTGCATTCTATACACTTTATCTAGCATACTCCTTTTATTATTATTACTTTAAATATTTTTTAGACAAATTTATTGGTTATTTGGTTAACATTCTAAGCACCTTATATCTATTTTTAAATTTATAACTTAAAAGTTATAATCAATAATAATAAATATTAATATTTTTAATATATTAATTATTTTATATATTTAAGACATGCATAAGTATCTTATATTCTCATTTAGTAGTAGTTTTATATATAATTATATTTACACTCGTAACATGCATACGCGGTCCGCTCGTATTAATATAATCAGAGCCTAGATTTATTGGTATATTTTAACACGACTCAACAGGGCCTAGATTTATTGGTATATTTTAACACGACTCAACAAAACTGAAAAATTCCCAATTGACGGCAAATGTTTTTTGCCCCCAAAAAAAAAAAAAAAAAAAAGAAAAGAAACGTTAAAAACGATATTCTGAAAAAAAAAAAAAAAGCACATCGTAGAACACGGCAATGTTGACTGGCTCATCCCCTCCCCCTCCACACCCCCACCACAAAAAAAAAAAAAAAAAAGAAAGCCAAAGTCCTCGGCCAAATTTAATTACATAAGCACACACTACCGTTAAATTCTACAAATCCATGCACATAATTTCGGATTTTCACAAATTTTACTCTCTCTCTCTCTCTCTCTCTTTCCCTCCCATCTTCTCATTTCCTTGCCGCCTCCTCCACCTTTTTCTTCCTCTCTTTCTACCAATTTCTACGAAGTTACTGCTCAAAAAACTGACATTATTTTACGCGTCCTAGAGTATTTTATAAACAAGTGTAAGGAAAAAAGAGAAAGAATAGCGAGTTTTAAAAAAAAGAGAGCAAGTTCAATTCGTGTATTTTTCAGAAGTTTAGAAAGAAGAAGACGAAGGAGGAGGAGGAGGAGGAGGAGGGTTGGGGTGGCGAAGAAAGAAAGTAGAATCATGGAGAGCTTGATAGGAGAGGATTTTGAGGTCAAACCAAAACACTCATCTGATAAAGCACTTGAGAAATGGAGGAAAGTATGTGGTATCGTTAAGAATCCTAAAAGAAGATTCCGTTTTACGGCTAATCTTTCCAAGAGACATGAAGCTGCTGCTATGCGTAAAACCAATCAGGTCCTCCTCTCTCTCTTTCTATCTCATTTCATCTGGCTCGTGGACATTGAAAAAAGTTTTTTTTTTTTTTTGAATACTTTATTAATACCCTTTGAATGCTTAAGTTTTACCGAGGCTATGATTTTGTTTCTTTAGTGCCCCCTACATAAATGAAAAATGAAGTGAATCGTTTAAGAGTTAATTTTGGACAAAATTAATTATACAGTATTTTTGAGGTCAAATCCACAAGATATTCATGAAATACTTTTTAATTTTTTCAAATTTTGTTGTGAAAATTCAGCCAAAAATTTAGCCTGAAGGGCTAGACTGCTAGAGGTTAACAAAAGTAATCCTATAGCCTAATCCGACAGCACTGTAATGCTCCTATGAAGATATCCATTGAATTGATGTTGAGAGTTTTTATTTCCAAGATATCATATGAAAGCAACAATGTTGATACCAAAAAAAAGGGAGAAGTTTACCGATGAAAAATGAGACAAGGTCCTAAACTATTGATCACAACCTTAGCAATATGAGAATGATGGCTATTTCTAAACAGGGGGTTTTGTTTGAAATCCAGAATATGTGTATTTCCTAAGTCATTTGGCAGAGCCATCTATAATTGATTTATTATTGCTTTGTTGAAAACTTTCAGTTGCTTATTCTTGTGCTTCTTAACCTATAAAAATAAATGTAAGAATGAAAGATACTGTGTTTATGATTGGTCTAGATGAAGCGACCCTCTGTTATGTTGACGGACTCAGACTAAGTTGGCAGAAGTTTCATTGGTTCTCATATGGAGTTTTTTTATGTCCATATGAGATCACCAATGTTGTGAAATAAGTATGCATTGAAGAATACTTGTGAGCAAATGATTTGATTGGTAGATTGGTTGATGTATATACTACAATGCTTATTCATCCTTTCAGTCATATAATGGCCTAGTTACCATAGTCTGCTTGTAATTTGGAAAAAATTTTGAACTTTGTTCTAGCAATAAAATTTCATGCTGTACTAATTTTTATGGACTATATGTAGCAGGAAAAATTCAGGATTGCGGTTTTAGTTTCAAAGGCTGCATTTCAATTTATCCAAGGTGAGTTACAGTTTGCACTATGGTCTTTTTGCTTCATTTGAAAAAATGCTAGAAAAATTGAAGGGATTTTTGATGAATTATCTCCAGGGGTATCTCCTAGTGACTACAAAGTTCCTGAGGAAGTGAAAGCTGCAGGCTTTCAAATTTGTGCTGATGAGCTAGGATCCATTGTTGAGGATCATGACCAGAAAAAGCTGAAATTTCATGGTGGAGTTGATGGTCTTTCAGAAAAGCTTTCAACATCAACAACAAATGGGCTTACCACTGCTGACCCTGAGCAGCTGCGTCGAAGAGAAGAAATATATGGTGTTAACAGATTTGCTGAGAAAGCAGCTCGTGATTTCTGGGTTTTTGTGTGGGAAGCCATGCAAGACATGACTCTTATGATCCTTGGAGTGTGTGCATTTGTGTCTTTAATTGTAGGTATTGTGATGGAAGGATGGCCACATGGTGCGCATGATGGACTTGGAATTGTTCTTAGCATTTTGCTGGTAGTTTTCGTCACAGCAACCAGTGATTATCGCCAATCTTTGCAGTTCCGGGATTTGGACAATGAAAAGAAGAAAATATCAGTTCAGGTTACAAGAGATGGTTACAGGCAGAAACTGTCAATATATGATCTACTTCCAGGAGATATTGTACATTTATCTATTGGAGACCAAGTTCCTGCAGATGGGCTTTTTGTTTCTGGGTTTTCTGTGTCAATTGATGAATCAAGCTTAACTGGGGAAAGTGAGCCAGTAATGGTGAATGCTGAAAACCCTTTTATGCTTTCTGGAACAAAGGTCCGAGATGGATCATGCAAGTTATTAATTACCACTGTTGGGATGAGAACACAATGGGGTAAACTAATGTCTACTCTGAGTGAAGGAGGAGATGATGAAACCCCCTTGCAGGTGAAGTTGAATGGAGTGGCAACAATTATTGGGAAGATAGGTCTCTTCTTTGCTATAGTAACTTTTGCTGTTCTCATGCAAGGTTTATTTACCCGTAAACTACGTGATGGAACTTATTTTAGCTGGTCTGGAGATGAAGCACTAGAAATGTTGGAGTACTTTGCTGTAGCAGTTACCATTGTTGTTGTTGCTGTTCCTGAAGGATTGCCATTGGCAGTCACATTGAGTCTCGCTTTTGCCATGAAGAAGATGATGAATGACAAAGCTCTTGTTCGTCATCTGGCAGCTTGTGAGACCATGGGGTCAGCCACCAGCATCTGTAGTGACAAGACTGGTACCCTCACTACCAATCACATGACAGTAGTGAAATCATGCATTTGCATGAATATTAGGGAAGTCACTAGATCTAACAAAGCATCTACTGTGAGCAGTGACACCCCAGATTCAGCTGCAAAACTTATTTTGCAGTCAATATTTAATAACACTTCTGGTGAAGTAGTAGTCAATAAAGATGGTAAATTGGAAATCCTAGGAAGCCCAACTGAGACTGCTTTGTTAGAGTTTGGCTTGGCTCTTGGTGGTGATTTCCAAGCTGAAAGACAAGCAGCAAAGCTTGTGAAGGTTGAACCTTTTAATTCAGATAAGAAAAGAATGGGAGTAGTGCTTGAGCTTCCAGAGGGAGGATTACGAGCTCACAGTAAAGGTGCATCAGAGATTGTACTTGCTTCCTGCGACAAATTTGTCAATTCAAATGGTGAAATTGTTCCTCTCGATGAATCTTCCCTGGAACAACTCAAGGTTACAATCAATGAGTTTGCTGGTGAAGCTTTGCGTACTCTCTGTCTAGCTTGCATAGAGCTGGACAGTGGGTTCTTACCTGAAAACCCTATTCCAAGCTCAGGTTTTACTTGCATTGGTATTGTTGGTATTAAGGATCCTGTCCGTCCTGGAGTCAAGGAGTCTGTAGCTGTCTGTCGTTCTGCTGGTATTACTGTCAGAATGGTTACAGGAGACAACATTACCACTGCAAAGGCAATTGCCAGGGAATGTGGCATCCTTACTGATGATGGTATAGCTATTGAAGGTCCAGATTTTAGGGAAAAAAGTCAAGAGGAAATGCTTCAATTAATACCCAAAATCCAGGTATTTGCACCCTTTCAATTGCCAAAAGTCTGATGATATAGTAATTGCTCATAGAAGGTATCAGCTGTCTTACTGGACTCATGGTTTGAATAAAACTTTAGGTGATGGCACGTTCTTCCCCACAAGACAAGCATACTCTGGTGAAGCAACTGAGAACTACGTTTAATGAAGTTGTAGCAGTGACTGGAGATGGAACTAATGATGCCCCAGCACTACATGAGGCAGATATTGGACTTGCTATGGGCATTGCAGGAACCGAGGTTGGTTGTCAAATTTTCTTCATTCGGAACTAGCTATATATATTTCATTTATAGGTTCTCAAATAGTTGCCAAGGAATTTCTGTGGAGTCACGCATAGCTGTGTGTGAAAGTAACCACACATTTATGAAAGATTGTTTGGAATTACGCATATGCACAGAATGAATTTATTCCTGTATTCCTTATAAGTGCAAGATGATTTCTAAATAAATTTTTGTTACTTATTAAATATTACTCCCGTGCATTGCATGCAATGTCATACTGCCCATAGGTATGATGAGAGCTCCATTGTAACTCCTACTTTCCAAATCTCAGGTTGCCAAAGAGAGTGCTGATGTATTGATACTGGATGACAACTTTTCCACAATTGTGACTGTCGCAAAATGGGGACGTTCTGTGTACATCAACATCCAAAAATTTGTGCAGTTCCAGTTGACGGTTAATATTGTTGCATTACTTGTCAACTTTGTTTCAGCTTGTTATACAGGTAAAAATGCCCAACAGCTCTTTTGTAGTTTCATCTTGACTAAAGTTTACCATCTGCTGAGCAAAACTCTTTCATTTTGATTGCTTCAGGGAGCGCTCCTCTTACTGCTGTTCAACTTCTGTGGGTCAACATGATTATGGATACATTGGGAGCACTTGCCCTTGCCACAGAACCACCCAATGATGAGTTAATGAAACGCACACCAGTTGGAAGAAAGGGAAACTTCATTAGTAATGTCATGTGGAGGAACATTCTGGGACAAGCTCTATATCAGTTTGTGATAATCGGGCATCTTCAAGCAAAAGGAAGAACAATATTCCAGCTTGATGGCCCAGATGCAGATCTTGTCCTTAACACACTGATCTTCAATGCATTTGTCTTTTGCCAGGTGACCTTTTTATATTTTCATTATGAAAGTCTCATTATGAACACATTTTCCTTACTCTTTCTGGTTAATAAATTCTTGGGAGTTTTACTTATGCAGAATATATATGCATATAATGGTACTCGAGGGATTAACCTCAAGATTAACACTTGTTTGGTAACTTAATCTGAAAAGAGAAATGGTGAAGTGGGCGAAATATGAAGTGATGGTTAAAAAGGAAGAAACCTAATTTTGTGTTTTTGTTAGCGTTTGCTGTAAGAATGCAAAAGGATGGTGGGAAAACATATTCCTCTTTTATGTGTAATTAGCTTAAATAAAAGGAAATGAAGAGAAAGAAAGTATTCCCTGATCAGAATAACGCCCCATCTTATTTTTAAGGAGCAACTGTATAGTGGGTGGTTTGGCAATTTTAAACTCGCTTCCCTCCATCTCTCCACCTTTGGAGAGAACCCAAAAGGGCATAATTTTGTCTCCTGGAAATTCTCTTTCTTTCAGTCCCAGTAAGCTATCTAAAACAGAAACTGTGTCTATGAGAATTGGCATATCAGTCATCTACCTCCAAAACTTTCCAACCCATTATTGTGCTTCCATCTCTAAAAGCTTAGTTTTGCTTGTTGATCCCAATTATTTCTAGGGATCAAAGTCTCTCTTGGGCCAAGTACCGGTTGGGCTTTTAAAGCGGTCTGAATCCATCCAATCTTTCTGTCTTCCTAGGCTAATGCGGCTAACTAATGCTATTATAATTTGTACAATGAATAACATGTCAATGCATGAGAACACGCGAAAGAACAACTATAAATTCTTATCCTGCTCACAGCTGAATATCACTAAACTAGTCAAATTTTGATTAGTTGTTGATGTTATTTTTGACGTGACTGTTTTCTGTTGCTGCAGATTTTTAACGAAATAAGTTCACGTGAATGGAAGAAATAGATGTTTTCAAAGGCATACTAAACAACCATGTATTTGTCGCCGTCATCAGTGTCACTATCTTCTTTCAAATCATTATTGTTCAATTCCTGGGAACCTTTGCAAGCACAGCACCTCTGACCCTCTCACAGTGGTTCCTCAGTATCTTCCTTGGTTTCCTAGGCATGCCGGTGTCTGCCTGTCTAAAGATGATACCTGTATGAAACGTGCAGTATGCAGACCATATTCCAGTACAGAATTACATCCATGGTCTGCTTCTCAACCAACTTTGTGCTGCTGATTCCTGAATCAGCGAATATCTTATGTACCTAATTGGCAAGAAAAATATCCGTGGATATTGATTTAAGAACGAGGCAATCAGATGGACATATGGTTAAACCAGAAACTATGTTGCACGAACTTGAATATTTGACAGAAGACACTACAAATTCCAGGAGACACTTTGATTGAATTCTAGGGGCGATTTCCTGACTTATTTGTTGTCTAGCTAAACTGAATAATTTCATTTCTTAATTGTTAATGTCAGTGAATATTGAATTTACTAACCCCCAATCACTATTCTGCGTGAATTTTCTTCTGCTACAATCTCAAATTTGAATCCATATTTCACTTGATGTTTCGAGATATTATTTTACTGGTTTTCTTATCCTGAATACTCGTGTATCCTCTATGAAATTGTGATATTCTATATGCTGAACGCCATGGGTGTAGTCAATACTTTTGACAATGAAGATTTGTAATTTTATGGGAATATTACATCCGTATTCCACGCACATAAAACGGAGCAACCATGACAACTCGTCTCACGCCGCCTTTGACATGTGGATAAATTTCCAGTCTTAACGCAAGGGGTTGGATCCGGGATTGTACAGAAGTGCCGTATTTTAGGAAAATAATTTAAAAATATGGTATTTTCGATAAATATTTCATATGTTGGTGTCAAAGGTAGGCATGAGCACAGTTGCGCAACTGAACCAAATAGAAATTGTCGGTTCCGGGTCTTAAAAATGAAGAGGGAATCGAAACGGTCTTTCATGATTCCGGTCCAGTTCTATAGAAATCAATGGTTTTTGGTTTCGGTTTGGACTAGCGAGATTGTTTTTTCAAGTGAAAAAAATAAATTTTATATTTTAATAAAATAAATTTTAAACTCAAAATAATTAATTACTGGCTCTAAAGTATTAAATTATTTAGTCAAAATTTTTAGAAATTTGTTTATAATACACACTTATTATATATAAATACAATTATTATCAATTATAGTTAGGAATATGAGATTGTAAAATACTCTAGAGGATAACATGAAAATTACAAGAGGAAAAATAGTTTCACGTTATTAATGAATGAATTTTGCTTTTAGGCAAATTATATATAATTTTATATTATGTTTATTTGTATTATTAATGATAAAACATAAAATATTGTAAATAGATAATAAATTTTACTATTCATATGAAATATTGTAAATATTAATAATTATATATTTAATATAATTATCTAATTATTATTATTTTTTATAATGGAATTGGTTGAAACTGCCAGTTCCACCTAATTCAAGGCCGTAGAACTAGGGGTAGGCATGGATCGGTTTGTTTTTTTTTTTTTTTCCATTCAAACGAAACTATTAAGTAACGGTTTGGTTTGGATTAGAAATTTTTTAAACCATTAAATAAGTTTGTTCGGTTTGGATTACGGATTAAATTAAATTCCAACAAAAAATTTTTTTTCTTCTTTTTTTACATTTGTGTAGATACTTGAATATTTATATCATTTTATAAAGTTTATATTATAAACCATGACAAAATACTTTATAAATTCATTATACTTTTAATCTATAGTTCTCTATAAAATTAGTTATCCATCAATAAAGTACATTCACCAATGAATACATAGTGAGTCATAATTTACAATTTTGTAATAGAACCATCAAGTCAATTATCTACAAATAAATTTAGCGAAAATAGAAAAAAAATCTATCAACAAAATTCATCAACGAATAAAATGATTCGTTGACAAAATATATTAAACAATTAATACATAATAAGAGTTTATAACTGAATAAATAAATTTCGTACTTTATAAAATTAAAAGCTATTAAAAAAATAATAGTTCATCATAAAAAAAAACATATCATGAGCCTAAAAAAATTAAAAATGAACAAGTTGATTTTAATCATTATTCACCAAATAATAAATATTAAATGAAATCATATGCATATATAGTAAAATATTATTATATTTTTTTAAAACGGTTTAGTTTGGTTTTACGGATTGGTTTAGTTTACCTTACAAACCAAACCATAAATTTATGGATGGGTTCGAATTGAAAAATGTTTAAACCAAACCATTAAAAAAACTATATTTTTCGATTTGGATTGGTTCGGTTCGATTAGTTTTTTTGCCCACCCCTACGTAGAACTATCTATAAACTAGAATATCGATGATTTTTTAGCTAGTTTTAAATCCAGCCAATCAGTTCGGTTCCGATTCTAGAACCACCAGTGACGGTTTTGGTTCGATTTTTGTTTGGAATCAAAAACCGTGCATATATCTAATCCAAGGGTGTCATGGAATGTGCCTACAATTTAACCCGAGTGTTACATTGAAGGCGTATCCAATTGATGGTGCATTCCTTAAATGTGCCTTTAGTAGAAAGCCTTCTAAACTTCATTCTAAGAGTTGGAAAACATGAAAATTACACACATTACTTGAAGACATTGCAGCCAAAATACAAACACTAGTAGATAGCAACATATATATACAAACCTACAGCCAAACACCAAAACTCTTCTAGTCTACACACTAATTCACCTAACCCCTTGTCCATTAACATAAAACTTAACGATTTGTAACCACATCACAATTATTAAAGAGAATGGAATGGATATAATATTCACATAAATGATCAATAGAGCCAAAGTAGCAAAAATATAGCTATATAATGAGTGTAATAAGATATAAGAATACATACAAAAAAGAAAGTTGATAATCTAACAATCCAACTGAAACTATGCTCTAGTCTATATTTTTTTCCCACTACTCCTAACAAAAGAATTTCCTTGTCTAGATGCAAAAAGCCCCCTCGCTTGGTTCCTCCTCCCCCTTAGTCTCATGTAGACACTTCACCAAAGTCACGTGATATGATAGATTACTTTATGAGGCCCGGTGTACCTATGTAACCCTTTATCTCATATTCGAGTCTATATTGTCTATTTGTGGTCATTCCTTTAATGATGTTAGAGAAGTAGGAATAGGACCAAAGTGGTATTTAAGTATGAAGTAGTGAACAAGCTGGATTTCGACCCTGAGTTACCTATGCGAACAAGCTAAATTTAGATCTTGAGTTACCTATAATATAGCCAAGATAATAGTTGTTGGAAGGTATGATGGGATACATAGGCTGCATTTTGGGTGGTAGGTGGTGACGTTACATGATTAGGCATCTAAGGGAAGCTTTGGCGACTACCTTAGACTCTAGCTGAATGTGGGCCTTGATGGTGTGGTGAATCCATCTAAAATGCCTGTCTTGGTCTAGTAAGCTCTTGTGGTTAAATGTTCTCATCGTGGGCTGCCTCCTCCTATGCCCCGCCGAGGCTTTGGCTTTAAGAACAAGACTACCTTATTAGGATACTATATTAGCTGAACCCCTAACTTAGTAAGCACAATTGCACAAAGAAGATCTTGGGTAACCCGTATCCTTCGAGAAGTGTTAACATGCAAGAGAAAAAGGAACATGAAAAGTTTAACACATTTTTGCCACAAACAAGCTAAACAAGTGGGGTGACTGTACTTATTAACTGTTTAAGTAAGGCACCTTGTGGCCTCCATACCAGTGAGTGATGCGCCTGTATCACGTTAGGTAGTCCTAATGGACCCCCCTACCAGTCTTAATTTGCACAAGTCTACCTTGGTGCTTGCTTTACAAACCTACATAGGCTATGTGAAACTACTCCTAATTCGACTCAAACCTACCCGTAGGTTAATGCCGTGTAGGTTTGAGTTCGTGTTGACTTCTTATGGTATGCCATGGTGCCACATGAATTTTTGGACTACACAGTTTGGGAAGCACCGATCTAGAATTGTAAAGCATATGAATTATACTTGGGCCATCCATATTTGCCTCTCAATGTTACTATTAGATGGGAGCTTACTAATGAGACTATTAGAATATGACTCCCACTCCACCTATTTTTAATAAAAAGTTACTTAATCTCAAGCAACACTTTAAGTTTGTGATAAGGAATAAAAGGACCCATGCATACTTGATCTAGTGTCTATCTATTAAAGGCATCTCGATATGCCAAAACGACATGAGTAGGATAGTAAGGCATATCACGGTATATTCTCTACTTGGAAGCTGAGGACATCTTGGCCAACAACTATATACTAAAGCAGCCATGAGAAGCAACATGTGAGAACCTATCTTAAGCCCATACCTATAGTAGAATTGTAACCTCACCATCCCTTGTGCACCTAATTTTAATGCATGGCATAACTATTTGCACAGCTAGGCTAATCATGTTGATCCCCAACTATATTGTACTACTGACTTAAGTGCTCCAGCAATAATAGGAACATCAGGTGGATAAGATTATCACATTGTCACGTCCCAATGGGTACCCTAAACATGACAGCCTGCCGTACACAATATTAAAACTTAAGAATGACTACCTTAGTCACTCGAAAGCTTCTATATCGGAACAAGGCGTACATTCACATCAAAGGGAGACCGGTGAAGTAATGCATCTTAAGATATTGGCAGCGGAACATACAAAATGATACTTAATATATTGCATTGAAATATAAAGTCTTACAACTTCTAAGGGGCATTCCCCCGATAATAACAACATGGTTCTACTAAAGATAAAATAACTAAAGCTAGAAGATTTTAGAAGAAATCTACTCTATGACTTCAAAACAGAATTCCTCCAAAAGCTTCTCAAAATAAAGATTCTCCCCAGGTGGTCAAGATGGTCTCGGGTGCAAAAAGGATAATCCTGCAATGTCAAAAGTCTGTAGGAGTATAAGCATGACTAGCTTAGTGAGATATTCCTTACGCAAAAGTACTCATAACAAGCAATCAACCAAGTTTATTAATCAAGCATATGAAATGAGACAACCATATGATCAAACATTACATACGACTATCCGGTTTCGTATGTGTGATGGATTTACCCTTCCATCGGTGATTAGGGAATGTTTTGAACTGGGTCCCAAACGACCTCCTTAAAAGTTTGCGTGCGTCACCAAAACGATCGATCCGGCTCGGCTACACCTTGACACCGTATTCCCTGAATGTCCTAACCCTCAAGGTTGTAACAAGGTGGCTTACCTTTCCGGTCCCACGCTGAGGAGTAGTAGCAAATTTTCAAAATGATATTCTAAGTGATATGCATGAGCAATTTATTATATGGAAATTTTAATATGACATTAAGTCATTTAAAACGATCAAACAATATTTGCACACATAACAAGACATACATAAAAACATTTATATCAATAACAAATTGGGTTCCAATATACTTATTGTTCATTGATCGCACACAACGATTCACATACATAATTCCCATGATATCCCACATGCATATCAATTTTATCTTTTCCTAACTTCTGGTGCTCTATTCTGCAAGCACATGCGTGAATACATAAGCGTAAAGGAAACTCATTCGTCCATAGCGTTCTTCTAGGAGTCGAAGTAATCCTCGGGGAAGAGAAGATCTTGGTCCTCGACACCTAAATAAAAAAAATACCTGACATAAGTATTTCATCCAAGATCTATTCAAACTCTCTAATTCTATCTTATTGAATTCGTAAAAAAATCGTATAAATGGAAATCCCAACTTAAAATGGCCATAACTTGCTCATTTTAACTCGGAATTTCGCATATTATATACCGATTTCTACCTACTCGAAAAGATCTATCTACTTCTAATGTTATTTTTATCAAAAGAAGTTATTTGGGTATGGGAATAGTGACGTACAGATTTGATACGAATTTTTCAAATTTCAAAACTAGAGTTTTCAAACTTTTATTCATTCAAGAGCTCTTGTACAAAATATAGATATTTTGTATGGTTGAAAAAAAAATCCTTGAATATATATATTATATATAGACTCAAACTATATGCATGAATTTAGTGGTGTTGTCTCAACAATGATCTTGTAAAACAATGTGTCTTGAAAGTGAGAAAAGCTAAGACTTGAAAATCTCCTTTTTGTTTGGAAAATTTATTAGTAAGTATTTCCTTCTTTTAACTCCATTTCTTAATTTTGAGAATAATTACATTTTCAAAAAGAAATGTTAATCTTTTAAGATTCCCATAACTTTATTTCTAGTGCTTTGGAAAACATAGTTTTTTCTAAATATTTCATGGTTATGTGTTCTAAAGCTTTTCTAATGTTAGATCCACTTTAAAAGAATAATATCAATGATCTTATAAGTTAATTTTGAAAAACTTATCTAGACCTTAGTATTTTAGAGTGTTGGTAGAAAACTTTGATAAATAAGTTTAGGAAAACTTTTGGTTAAACAAGGAATTAAGTTTAAAGAAACTTTCTTATTTTATTGGTTTGAAAAGAGAGTTTGTAATAACTTTACTTTATGTATTTCTTGATAAAATCACATATAGTGTTATTACTAAAACTTGAGCTAAGCTTATCTAATCTTAGAAAATATTTGTTAAGATAGAAATTATTCCTCATGTGATAAAATTTATTTTTAAAGAGAGTTTATTTTTATTACTTAAGAAAACTCATTTTTATTATGGTTGAGAAAATAACAACTTGTTCATGCATGAATGAGAATATGTAACTATGAGAAATATAATAAAAACAACATAATAAAATTATATAAGAACATAAAAGTAAAGTCAAGTATTGGGAACCTTAGCTTCATTAAGGTATCCTGTGACTAAGAATAGACCAGTCCTCAAAAGAAAAGAAAAGCAAAAAAGGAAATTCTTTTGACTTGATATGGACAAGTCTAAGACTAGAAAGACTAGTCTTAATAACAACATGAAATAAATAAATTGCATAACTAGAAAGTAAATAAATAACAAATGAGCTTATATGCTCTAAATAAATATATATACATAATATACATAATATTTTATATAAGTTAAGTTAGAACAAATAATAATAACAATAACAATAACAACATAATAATAACATAAAGAAAAGAATAGAAACACGAACAAAAACAAAACATGAATAAATTATTGCTTCTTTAACTCTCATGAGTCTAAGAAACATACACTAAACTCATGTTAAGTTGTATGAACATGATGAGTATATGAAAGAAACTTTTACCTAAGGTTGTGCATTTGTTGAAGAAGAAAAGAATGGTTTGTAATATGTGGGAATGGGTTTTCTAAAGAAAAGAGAGAACTTGAGAGAGATTTTGAGAAAGGGATTTTATGGAGTGATTTTGGGAGAGTTTTAGTAGGAAATGAGTTATGTGAAGGAATGAAAGAGGAAGGGGGTATTTATAGATTTTTAGAGTGGAAATTAGATGTAATAAAATAAATTGAAAAAAAAAAAAACAAAAGGAGATAGATGAGGAGAGAGGGGGCGTCGGTTTTGCCTAGTTTAGGAGGGGGAATTGATTTATTTTGTTTGTTTTGTAATAAAAGAAATAATGTGTAAAGTGTGATGTGATTAAAGTTGTATGGGGAAGATAAATTGGAAGGTATAGGTGTGGTAGAGTGTAAGAAAAAGTAGAGATAGATGAATAGTAATAAATAGTAGAAAAGTACTATGAATAGTAGAGTAGACAATTAAAATACCGGTAGTAAAGAAAATATGCGTAAATAAGCTATATCTGATATTTTTAGTTACTGAAAAATTCTAAAACTAATATTTTTGAAATCGTTATATTTTTACAAATCTATTGGTGTTGTCGGAATATTTTCACTATCCGGTGCACCAGGGCACGGTTTTCGAAAACTGATCCCCGATCGGATCCGAAGGACACTAGAAAATTATGAATATGATATTTTCAAGCTTTCCTATATTATTACGAACCATATTCCACAATTATTTCAATTTCGTTTTTTAGGGTTTAAGAACATAGGATTGCCGGATCTAGATTTACTAGACCAAACATAAAACTAGGTTAATTTTAAGGTTCCGGTTTGACTTCCGGTTCTAGGGTTTTCTTATATAATCGAAAAATCTAGGGCTTACACACATCATCCCCCCTCCCTAAGTTAGCATCATGATATAAGCTTATGTATGTTTAATGATATGTCTAATCTACATGTGGTGACAGACCTTCAAAGTGACTTGTCAGCCATGTTAGATTAATATGGTTGGACCTACCCTAAAATTTCCACACATCTTACTTTTGAATTACTAATATTTGACATCAGTTCCCATTCACACTTTCTCAATTGAGGCCTTATCATACTTGAGCCCAATACTAATGAATAATGTTTCCATAGGCATACATAATGAATCGAATGAGTTCTACCATTTCAAATATATTCACATTGAAATGATCTAGACATTGATCATAAGTAATCAAAAATCAATTAAAGTCAATTTAAGTCATTTTATGGCTTAAACGTCATGTTTTTCAAAAATATCACATTTGTCCTAAAGCAAGAATCCAAATTTTTGAAAATTTAAAAAATTAAAACATAAAATAAAGAAAATTAGAATTAAGAAATGTTTTTTAGTGAAAATTTTACAAGGAAAATAAAAACAATGCAAATTAGGGCCTTGTTTTTACAAAATTACGATTTTACCCCTAATCGTGAACATACATGAACTAAAATTGAAGATTTAGTTAAAATATATAAATTGGCCTTAGTTGAACTATTTAAATCACTAGTAGCCCACAAGATTAATTAGAAACCCAACACTAGTTGAAACTAATTAAAACTTTTACATATAGAAAAAAATGAATGTCTTACTCTCCCTTTGCCCTTTAAGACCAAAGTCACCTGCCTTTTACTATCCTTTTTTGATATTCTTTGCTCCCTTTTTTCCTCTCTTTTAGGAAAGAAAACTTACAGCAATTAAGAGGTAAGTAAAACCTCAAACCCTAACCTCATTTTTAGTGCTTAGTAATCTAGATTGATGAGTTATTAGCCCTAATTAGCTTCTAAAATATATTTTACATTAGAAAATAGGAGAATGAAGAAGTATTCGAAGAGGAGGAAGATTTCCAGTTCATTCGATTTCGTGTTAGGTAAGCCTTATATTTAAAAGGTGTTTTTGAGAAGTATATGGGTATTTAAGTACAAAAATTATCTTGGATTCTTCGATATATGTTTGGAGTAACTAAAATTTTGGGTTTTGGAAGATTTTGAAAGAGCTCATCTGCGTTTCTAGCTAGAACAAGCAGTAAAGGTGTATGAAAAACTCTTAAACTAGATAATAGAGTTGAAATTCAATATGGGTATGGTTATTAGTTGTATAAGTGGAGTGCAGGGCTTCAAAATTTGAGTTTGAGCTATAGGAAAAAGTTGGTAATTAAATATTACACGTATGAATTCTTGAAGGAAATATGAATGTGGGATGAATTATGGTGTTGGTTGATGATTTGAAGTTGAAATTGATGAAAAATATGTTGGGTATGTATATATGTTTGTAGTGTGATTTGTTTAGAGGAAAAATCTAAAATTTTTATTAATTATGGGAATTCGACATTTAGGTGATGAAATATGAGGTTATTGTATAGAAGAAGTAGCATATGGATGATTGGACATGTAAAAATGTTGTTAATTAACAAATTAAGTGAAATTGTTGAAATTATGTGAAAAACACAACTTGGATGAGATGGTTTAAAGATCAAACTGAAGTTGTTTTTGGTGGGCTATAATGTAATGAATTAAGGAAAAATAGCCCCTTATGTAAAAAATGGAGAGATTGTTAAAAGAAAAAAAGAAGAAGTGAATTTAGGAGTCTTGACTAACATGATTGGATTGTGGACTATTTTGGGTCATATTAAATGGGAATTTAATAAATTGATAATAATTCTTGTGAAGGAGAAATTAATTAAGGCATATGAGCTATTATGTGGAATTATAGATTATAATGAGTAATTGATAAATTAATGAAATTGGAGACAAAATTACTAGTGGATTGCTATGTGGAGGAAATCAATAATCTAATATTGAATATAAATTTCGAGAAATGAATAATGAAATCATTGGTTGTATGAGAATTGATAATAATGTTCTGGTAAATTGTTGTATAATGAAACAACCAATGAGATAGTACTTATATGTGATATTAGATATATTGTGGCGATAGATGACTAATTGGATATGGGTTGATAAATTTGAAGTATATGTTCGAACCTTGTGGAGAGATTATGTTATTTATGATAGAACATGTATGAGATGCATAATTGAATGGAATTGCCAATTTACCTTACATATAAGTTATTTATGATAAGAGTTGTTGATGGTCCATTCTAATTATAAGGCCATTTGAGTCGAGGCAATTACATTTATGGGCTGGATTAACCCGACAGGTGCAAACTCCATTGGCATATCCTACTATGGGTGACTCAACTCTATGACCAGCCTTGGTGATTTCTTGGTCACCTCCGCCCCATTGATCGCTTAACACAAGTGACTCAATTGGCTTTGCCTGCAAGTAGTCAAATTGGATTTAAATTAGTATCTAAGCCCATTTTACAATTTTAATAACTTGGGTTGCCTAATTTATTAACTAAAATTATTTTAGTTCACTTAAGTCATGTTGGACCTTAATTTACTAACTTAGCCAATTTTATAGTCAAAAGCCATAATAGTCTAATTTACACTTCTAAGCCCAAAGTAAGTCATTTAATTTATTTTAAGCCCAACATATACTAATGGTTCTAGTTATCTTATTTCTATGCTTAAAGTAGTATTTTAGTCCTTATACTTATATTAATGCAAAAATCAAGCTTTAATTCAGCAAATACCAAAATGAAGCTCAAATATTTTTTAAATAAACTAATCTTAATTAATTTAGCATGGTCCTAGTGAATGAAATTAATTAAACAGGTGACTTAATTCATCTTAATTAAAAAACAAAGCTGAAATGGCGGATTGACAACATGCAAGAAATGGTTCAGCTTCGATTTGGTTCAGTTTTGTGAGATTTCGGTCAGGTTCCCCTGATCAAATTAAAGCTAACATCCTAAGCTTTTGGTGCGACTTACTTATGAGCCGTTTGGCTCAAAAAGTGTGCCGGTTTAGTTTTGGGAAGCAGACTCGTTCAGAGAGTAGATTTCCAGCTTCAGCCAAATTTCAACTAATTTTTAAAAATACTAAATGATTTAAAAAAATCAGGAAGATTTCTAGTTTAAGAATAGGCTTATTAAACCATTATTTCCCAAAATTTCGTTCAAAAATAAATTCATTTGATATTTTAATTATTTTATCACAAATCAATCATTTAACACCTAAAATTACAACTCATTTAACACCTAAAAATTATCTTGATTTATGTAATTTCAATATTTAACCATTCAAAAGAATATTATTTTTGTTTCAAAATTTCTAGATGAATATTACAATGCAAAAACTACAATGTATAAAAATTTCATAATTTTTAAAACTAATTTGATATTTATTTAGTGATTTATTTGATCCAAATTTAAGAAAATAAAAGTATAACTACAATTTCTATATAATCCAACATCATTTGTACATTCAACACGATTAATAAATATCATTCAACCAATCCATGAATATCGAAATCATATTTATTCATATGTATTTATTTAATCACTTTATTTATTCAAAATAGTGGTCAAATTGTCGTACTAACAAAATATGGGTAATTATCTTCCCTTTAATCCAATAAATCATATCAAAATAATACTCATACTTATTTAACAAGTTCAAAGGTTCATGCACTTATTCAACATGATTTTTTTACTAAAATCATCAATTTAGTTTCATGTTTTGCATATATATTAATATATGTTCTTTTGTAAGATGAATATATATGTGTTAAATCATACTACCTACATATTGTCATCAAAATTATCATCAAAATAAACATCAATAAATAAAAATATAATTACGCACGTTTATTAGAATTTCACACATAGCACTTACTTGATTTGCAATTTAATCTAATAATTACTCTACCATTCCTACTAATCCTTAGATGTAGCTTCTAAACCCTAACTTCTTACTTCAATCTTAAAATTAATCTTCAATTTCACGCAGTAAATTAGTTGAAAAGAGTTTAGAATATAGTGTTGAATTGGGTAAAAGGATAGTATAATTTTTTAGGTAATATTTCTTGTATTGTTGTGGGTTTTTATGACATTTTGAAGCTAAGTTTGAGATGATATTTGTGGGTATTGTGAGCCGAAAATTCAACAAAAATGAGAGAGAAGAGAAGTGTGATTCTCGGAAAAAAGAAAAAGAATAAAAGAAGGAGAATATTTTGTGAAATGTAGGATGGTTCTTGAATGCGATGAAGATCCTTACGGGCTTACTAGGTATGGTTGGATCGTGTGTACCTTGAGATATTTTGGGTAGATAATTAGGTATAGACTAGTAGAATAATCTCATGTTAAAACATGAGCTTAGGCTTTTAGATGGGTTTAGGTTGTTTAGGTGGGTTGAACTTATCTTATGGGTTGGGCATATAATGGGGTTTGTTTGGTTTGTTGTTCTTACGTCGTTTTGACATCTTATTTTTGTCAAGAATAAATACTAATGAAAAATATATATTTTTACTCATAAACATATAAGATACAAATAAGATATATATGAAAATCAGATAATTCAAATAAACCTTATATTTAGGAGCTTGAAAATTATGATTAGGTAGATGGAATTAGGATAAAGATTTAGAGAATTTGAATGAGAAATTTGATTTAGGTAAATGATTTATTGAATTACGTATTTAGCTCAATTTGGTGAAATTGGGAATTTTGAAATTGAAATTTTGATTAATTGGATAATTTGAGACCATCTAGGTTTAATTGCTAAACTAAATTTAATTTAATTTTTAAAATTACCCCATGTTTATAGCATTTATTCATACCTTCTCAATTCAGTTTTGATAAAATGTAGATATTTCATTCCTAACTTAGTACCTTGTGCTAAAAAACTTAAAATAAAAAATAGCTCTGACAACATAGACAAATGAGATAGAAATGACTCATGATGGGTGATGAGCGCTTTCCGCCATAATATCTCATAGGTGAGGTCTTTTTGGGTAGACGAATTTTTAATGATAATTTCATAGACTTGTAGGCTGTAGCCGTATATTTTCCCCTTCCACTCCCACGCACGGACCCCAACCCTTAAAAAGTGTAAAGGAAAGCCTAATACTGATATTGGCATTTTTGTTTAAAGTAAAATGGAGGAAAGCGGATGAAAAGAAATGGAGGAAATGGAAATGAATGAGAATGAAAAGAAGTAGTAGTTTTATTTTATGTTTAGTAATTTATCAAGAAAATGGAGAAAAATAGGATTAATGATTGATAAAATTTTTTATATAATTTTTTATAAAATATTAATGAAAGATGAGGAACAGGGTATTTTAGTTTTTCAAGTACATTTCTCACCGTTTCTTTCCGTTTCAACTCAACTTTGGATGGAAAGTGAAATTATCAATTTTTTTATCTTATTTCATTGAAATCCACCAATTGCTCCCCCCAACATCCATGCCAAACAGCAACTTCATCCCATTTCTCCCGCTTTCAGTCATTTTCGTTGGACTTTCTGCATTCCAAACACAGCATAAATGAATCGTGGTTGCGGTCCAAACATTTGCAAATAAACCGACTTTCAAGTGTAGGCTGGTTGCTGGTTAGGCATTTGAATTGATCTTGCTAGAATGGAATTTCTTTTTTTTTTTTTTTTTTTTTCAATTCTAGCGTAAGCATAGCGATTGGGCCTCGCACCTTATGTGCTTGTTTTGGGGAATTTTAACTACCTCCTTTCACATGTATTAAATATTTTAGTAGAGTGATAATAATTAAATATAAAATTAAATTATTATATAATGGATAATAACATTTTTATTAAAAAACATAATGGAATTATAGAATTTTTTTCTGGTGCTACGCATATGTATTTAAATTCATTTTTTCCTCGGTGATCAAAGCCCTTAAAATCTCGGATTCTGTTGGAAATGACTTTTGGATTAAATATGCGAAAACAATGTGAGCAAAAATGACCATTCATCCCGGGGTAACAGAATAAAACCGAATAACGTTATTGGTGAGTCATTTTCCTTATTTTTGCATAATCTTAAACTTCGTTTCCGGTATCCACTTGGTGTTTTGCTGAGTGCTGACCTTCCGATGATCTTGGGTTTTAGAAGAGGAACAGATAAGACTGACAGATAGATTCTATTGTAACCAAATTCACGTGTTTTCATTTTAAAGATACATGTAAACTTACGAAAATCCTACTTCTAGCTTCTCTTTCCTTTCCTTTCCTCTTCTTTTTTTTTTCTTTCCTTCCCTAGAGACGGGCAGAGCGAGCCATTGGCATGAAAAAATAATCAAAAGATCTTTACGATCTCAATGTTTTATAGCGCACCCTTTAAGCTGAGTCTCTATGTTGAATCTTGACACACCATAAAAATAGAACTTGCAGTAAGTTTTCTTCTTTCCTTTTTTTCTCTTTTTGTTGTTATATTGACTGGTTTCAGTTTTCATAGTCAGTATCATGTTCTTTGATATTTTCTTGGCATAAATGTTATTGTTTCATTTTTTCTTTTGATTTCGGTGTTGAAGAGACATTTCCAGAGTATCTCCAATATCTTGCATTGTTTTGATGTATGTGTCTGAAAACGACAATTAGATAGTTGCACCGCACATTTTCCAACTTGACGGTTCTGGTATTTTCTCAAGTTGCAATCATGCTAATTTGTATGCGTCCTTTCAAAATCAACAAAGAAAGTGAAAGCTAAAGCTAAGAACTGCACTCCCAATTGGGTTCTTCTAGGATCCTGCCCATATATAATAGACAGTCGGACGAAAAATTTCTTAAATATCGTTTCCTTGGAGGCATCTGGTCAGGCGATCAGGATTTAGGAGAAAGTAACGATTTGTAGATGGAATTTCTAGTTTTGGTAATTTGGCACCAGTTGAGTTTGATTGTGCCCTCTATGCAAAGCAGATTCGGTTGTTTCGGTTTACATGACATCCTAGGAATATTTGGTATATTGGGAATTTATATTCTGCTGCATGTATTATTACTAACTTGATCGGATTTCACAGCTGAAGATTGATAAGTTTCATGATTTGCTCTAACTGAGCTTGATTCTCATTGATCTTGTAGGAGTGAGAACAATCATCATCAAATGGGAGGAAGAGATGTCAACTTTGGTGAAGCCAGTGTTGCTTCACAGGTGGTCTGCCCGACACCACCTCAATTGCCTGGTCCAGGGATGGCTAGTTCTTACAAGAAGCGACTCTCTATGAATGGATCTGCCGTAAGAGGATATAAGGTTGTTCCAGCACCAACCATGGATTTGTGGGAACAACTATTTGACGAAGGGTATAAAGCAGACGTAAAAATCTACACAGATCATGGTTGCGTACTCTATGCACATGCAAGCGTCCTAGTAAGTCTATTTTCCTATTTATCTATTTTAACTCTACGAATTTGTTGAAATTGATTCTGGACGAAAGTGTCTCTTTTTCAATTTGATAGATCCTATGTTGTTTGTATTTTAATCTAGCAGAACCAAATGCTGCATCAGATAGTAAATTTTACGTTAACCAACTCTTCATGACTTCTTCCATCAGGGATTAGCTTCTTCTGTGATAAGAGGCCTATTGAAGAAGTCGAAGAAACAAGGCCGCTGGCGATCTATTTCAATCCACGGAGTTCCACCCGATGCAGTTCGTGTTTTCATTTGGTTCATGTACTCTTCCTGGTAACGTTTTTTGATATACCTTATTGTTGCTATTACTTCCCTCATCTGATAACATCTTTTCAACCGATGGATTTTACTCCGTGCAGCGATGAAAGCGAAGAAGTAGCTGAACATGTTTTGCCTTTGCTGGTACTATCCCACGTATATGTTGTTCCTCAGCTCAAACGATTGTGCGAGGAAAAGCTAGAGAAGGGCTTACTGAACTTAGACAATGTCGTCGACATATTTCAGCTTGCTCTGCTTTGTGATGCCCCGCGACTCAGCTTCATCTGTTATCGGATGATTGTGAACAATTTCAAGGATGTTTCTTCAACTGATGGATGGAACGTAATGAAGCAGAGCCATCCAAATCTAGAAAAAATGCTACTGGATTCCCTAAACGAAGAAGAAAATGTATGATATGATATTTATAACCATTCTGATTTTCACATAAAAAGTATGTCATGATATGATAGATCGGGGATTTGGATCGTTCTAAATTTTTATTTTTATTTTTTTGGGTTTCATTAACAGAGACAAAAGGAGAGGATCAGAAAAGTAAAGGAAAGGAAGATCTATCTAGAATTGTACGAAGCGATGGAAGCTTTAGTTCATATATGCCGAGAAGGGTGTCGAACAATAGGTCCATCTGACGCAGTTTTCAAAGAAGATAAGCCACCTTGTAGATTTGAAGCATGCAAGGGACTCGAATTGCTCATTCGACATTTCGCAGGTTGTAAGATGAGAGTTCCTGGTGGTTGCATCCATTGCAAGAGGATGTGGCAGCTCCTAGATTTACACTCCCGTTTATGTGCTGATTCAAATATGTGCAGAGTTCCTTTATGCAGGTAAATATAATCAACCCTGATCTCGCGCTGGGTTATTACTTCGAATAGGATTAGAATAAATTAATAATGGCAGATTACACCATGAATACTATCCGGTAATTTAGTATCAAATCTTTAAATTTTGATAAATTATAATAAAAAAAAAGTAAAAATAGAGATAGACAATCAGTCTATCATTATTCTATTATCAAATTTAACGTTTACCAAATTATTATTTAATAGAAACACTTGATAAAATTTTAAACTGTGTACCAAATTTTTAGATTGAAAGTAAAGACATCTAATCTAGCTTATAAACTGATGGCCTGAACTATTTAATCTTGTATTAATACTGGTACAAATATTATGTTTGCAAAAATATATAAAAAAAAGGAACGTTTATACTTATTTATACATCACTTCACCAAATAACATTGTCTATTCAATTCAATTTATATATGCATGCAGGAACTTCAAGGAAAGGAGGGGGAAACAAACAAAGAAGGACGAAGTGAAGTGGAATATATTGGTAAAAAATATACTGAGAAGCAAAGGAATTGGCTTGTCATCAATCTTCACAACTTGACGATTCAAAATTAATTGGTAATTGTATATATAGGATTCTTGTGTATAGGATATAATAGATTATGTATATGTTAGTTTTCCTCTACCCTAGTTTTTTTTTTTTTCTCTTTCTTTTCCTTTGAAAGATGAGAGACAGAAATTAAAACGTACCAATGTGCTTCTTCGGTTTTAAGTTGAATCGGGACAAATGAAAATATATTTTTTATAATAAATTTTTTTATGACATTGCTACTGTGATCAACTAAATACCGCATTAGCTTCCATAAGGAATAATAAAGTTGTAATGAATTTACAATTATAGTAAAATGAACGACGAATTGATTTTTAGGATCATGCAGTATTTATTATAGTTTTTACTCATTTTAATAAATGATTGCATTCTTACAATCAAGCTTGGTAGGCCAAGAGTAAAGTTATGGTTGCTTAAGGGAAAAAAAATACTAGCATGTAAATGTTTATGATGTGTGTACAAAGGTTAAGTATAATAATATAATAGAACTTAAACATATAAAGTAGTTAAATTTGGTACTTAATCTTTAAAGTAATCAATTCAATGCCTAATTAAACATTTCGTAAATATTTTTACAACATTAGCAAAGCGGTTTGTTTCATTTGCTAATACAAAATAGATAGTTTATCAGTGCTAGATAACGTTAGAAGAGAGTAAAAATTCAATGATAGATTGCATTTTTCGCATAAATAATATAACAAATGGTGTTAGGAAAGTATTAAAAATATTTTTAAAAAATTTGATTAGATATTAATTTAACCACTTCAAAGTTTCAG
This sequence comes from Combretum micranthum, assembly GCA_024138025.1. Taxonomy (NCBI): domain Eukaryota; kingdom Viridiplantae; phylum Streptophyta; class Magnoliopsida; order Myrtales; family Combretaceae; genus Combretum; species Combretum micranthum. Next base: position 66,354 of record JAMXBD010002914.1, read on the forward strand.
ATATCAAATTGAATTTTTTATATAAATTTAAGTATCAAATTTGACATTTACCCAATAAAATAATTACTAAAACAAACCATACACACAATTAATTGCCATATAATTATATCGTAAGCTCATTACTTATTCTAATTATTTAAAATCATTGATTAACGTATCTTTTGACTAAATTTTTACAAGATCCCACGATAAAAATCTTATAAATTAAGCTATAATAAACTTTGATGTGTTATTAAAAGACATAATGATCTTAAAGGAGGAGGAGACGTACGGTTCCAGACTCCCCTGTTCTCTTGATAATAACGATACATATATTAGTATCTTCTGTTGTGGTTTTAAACTTCCGTTTGTTAATTCTGTTTATGCTACTTTGGGTTGTTCCTTGTGAAGAAATCTTAAAGTGCCCTTGAACAACTCATGTGTCGCTGTGTGCCGTATTGAACAAATGAAATGTGTTTTCCACATTTTACTCATAAATTGAAAATTGATAATTTTATTTATAAATTGACAAATTCGAATCGATACTAATCTGATACTGATAAGTTATTGATATAGATTTAATACAGATAAAAAACTGACAATCTAAACAGACCTGGTGGTAAGCATTGTACTAGTGTCGATGGAGCGAGTAAATAATTTTAATTTACATAAAAGAATATTGTGACATTACATTTTTGCCTGTAGTCAAAAGATAAACGCAGATGGAATAACAGGTGGGTATCCTCAAAGTAACCCTACATGTAAAATGCATAAACAACTTCCACGCATCCATAGGGCTTATTCTGTTGAAACTTAGGTGATATGGGTAGTTTTGACTTCAAAGCACACGTTTTTTTTTTTTTTTTTCACTTTTTGGACAGGGATTGGAACATCCACGAGTCCTATTCATCCCCATGACCTTTGCGGATCAAAATAAAAGACTGCTCATAGTTAATTGATGCGACATGATGATGTTCATATTAGTATAATGTAATTATGAAGTATTATGATAACAAAACGTATGATACAATCATATTATAAATGAATATTATTTTGTTTTAAACTAATCATCTCTATTTTTTAATTTCATATTATATAACTAAAAATTATTTTATTAATTATTTATATTTAACCGACGGCTAAGTAAGAGGGCTTAAGGAGTCCCTGTCTTTATTTGGAATAATTACGAGAGACTTGACAAAATGAGCATGAAGTAGGTACTATTGAATTGGATTGATCACCTTTTTGTTCTTGACATTTTTCAAAGAGCTCACCACTTAAAGATGCTTTTTATAGATCAGGGGACCAGGGGAAAAAAATCTATCAAGTGGAAAAAATCTATCAATAGGAGACTCTTCTTATTTGTTGTGGATGTCATCAATAGTTGAACCTTATAAATATTTAAATCCTTATCATTTGATGGATTTAGAAATTGAAAAAAAAAAAAAAACGTTGTTGCAGTGTTGAAATACTCTAGAAAGTTCAAGTAAAACTCATAACAAAAAACGCATTGTGTTATTACTATATATCTCATCCATTTGTCATTAATATTTAGAGCTCTTTGAGATTACTCTTTTTTCTTTTTACTTTCTCACTTTTACTTATTCATTATTTATGTTTTTACAAAATAATTTTTAGTTTAGAATTTTAGTAATAATAATTACTTAAATAAGATTAAATTAAAAATATTTACTAATATATTGTTCTAGAATCGTAACTTATATGTAAAAAATATATATCCTTATATATATATTTTGTTTGATATTCGCCGTAAGTACGTGAAGGACAAAAAAAAAAAAAAAAAAAAGATGTAAACAGTGACAACGAAAACCAACCATCGAGAAAAAAAGAAAAGCAAAAAGAGACAACAAAAAGAGAAAAGGGACACTGATGTGATGGGGGAAGAAATATGTGCCAGAAGGTTTTGAAATTTTGCCACTGTAATATCGTCATAAATAATCATGATGTGTATATAAAAATATTATATTTTATTTTATTTTCATGATATAGTAATGATGCTCAAATTTATATTTTGTTCTATTCTCATAATTTATGTGTAAGTTAATATATCTTAAGTTATAAACATAATATTATAATAATATATTAATAATTATTTTTATTTGATTTGTGTATTAGTAATTTTAATAAAAAAACAATAGATATGATCTACTCATGTTTTCACATTACATCTTTAAAACCACGTCGTGCTAAAACACACACAACACTGACATAATCGCCGCAATCGAATCATCCCTCCGCAAATATATTTTTTACGATAATATGAAATAAAAACACAAATGCTAGACGCTAATGAGTTGTATTCCTGTTCTTTGTATTCAAAGTACCAAACCCGGAAGTGAGTACTGGTGTGTGGTTCAGAATAACCATTGGTGGACCCACTGAGGACTAAGTATGGAGATTTTTTTTAGTGTACCTAGAAATTTGAGTTTGGAGGCTTCTGAGATGTCATTGTCATCCACCTGTATCTCTGTTCAGTTTTGAAACAATGGAAAGCAAATGACACATACCACAGGTTTCCGTCTCCCCTTACTGGTTGTTTTCCAAAGATGAAATGCGGGTAGCTGTCGGGGTGGATTTTTATCGTGAAAAGCGCGTCGCATGGGAAAACGTTATTTTTAAAGACATCCACCCAATTTGCAGTGTTGGATTTTTATATTTACCATATTCATATTTAATCTGTAATTATAATTTATTTATATTTATTTATTTAACTTATTTATAAATAAAAATTATTAATTTTTTATCAGTATTTTTTTAATCAACATCTATTTAAAAATGATAAAAGTATATTCTAAAAATAATTAGAATCCCTTGAAACAAACAAAATCATAATGTTCTGTATCTTAAAAAATTGACAATTCGGGAAACTTTGTTACATTATGGAAAGTAGAGTTTGATGCGTCATGAAAAAAAAAAAAAAAAAGAAATCACTAAAGAACTACCCTTGTTTTCGTCACCAAAGTCTTACGGGCCATCTCTCCTCTTTACCCCTTCGGTGGATTGCAAATTACTCATCTAGACTTTTGTCATGGTACAAGTTCATTATTTGAACTTTTAAAATGAGTTTTTTTTACTACTTAAAACTTTTAAAAATTGGTATAACTAAAGATATTTAATATTTTTTATTAAAATAAAATGAGGAAGTCACAAAATATCTCATTAAACTTTCACTTATTTATGGATTCTCCCCTAGATTTTCATCTATTTATGGATTTATCTCTCTAAATTTATGAAGAATTGTTAACTGTCCTTAATTGTACCGATTTTTAAAAGTTTAAAGGGTCTAAAAAGTTACTTTAAAAGTTGAAGAAGTAAATCCGTATTTTGATAAAAGTTCAAGGGATAAGTTGCAAATTCTCCTTCCTTTTATCACTTTGATGATTTCCATGTCCATATCCACAAATTTTCCACCTCTAATCTTACTTTAGTGGAATTTTTTCCTTCACTTGTTAATGGTTATTTTTTGATAGGGTCTTCCAGTTTAGTGCAAGCCGATACATGCAAACCATCAGCTTAAAAATAAAAGTGTGTTTTCTACTAGTAAGTGTATTAAATATATAGGCAATTTAGTATTGGTGAGATTAGGTCGTACTCATAGGTAATACAAATACTAATACTAACTTGTACTCTATTATCTAACCAACATAATACAGTCATTACTTGAATTAAAAATATTAATTAACAAACCATATTGATAAGAAGCGAAAGTAGTAAATGATATCAATTGAAGCTTCTATGGTCCTGTCAATGGGACTGTTTAATCAATCTTTTCATCATTAAAATAAATATAGTAATTAGAATATTAATAATTTTAGTGATTCGATCATGACTAGGTATAATATGAGTCGTTGGATAGTCGATGAGTTTAAATCTCATCAAAATTAATGATGAGACTATAGAAATCGCACAAGAATGTAATAAATCAGCACAACTACATTATGAGTTTTGGATTATGATATGCATAGTGGCAATTTTGTAAGAGTTGTCATAAATTTTGTATGCGACCGTATAAACAATGATGTATAGCCATAGTAATAAATGTTAATCTAAAGCGACAAATTTATAGATTAAAAGTTGCCACTAATGTATGTTTTCAGCGATGGTTACTGCTGATCGTTGCTTCGTCTCAATAAAAAACTACCATTTAAAATCGTTGCCTTATGGAGGGAAAAGAAATATAAAGCTAGCTTAAACTACCCAACTAGAAATAAAACACACACTTGACACTAAATGGAAAGGAAAAAAAATCACTAAAAGTAGCACTGTGTTTGGATGCATGGAAAGTAACAAAAAGTTATGAAAATGAATGGAATAATGTTATTTGAGTATATACAAGAGTGAAAAGTGGATGAAAGGGGTGGAAGTGTGGATTGTCTGTTTTTCATCTGTATCTGTATCTTCTTTTAAAATGATATGTGTAAATATATCCGATTTGTATCTAAATTTTATTTATATTTGTTCTATTTGATCTTTTGATGAGAACTGTCAACTTTTTTTATCTATATCTATTTCTTGATAAATAACTTGTTAGCAAAAAGTTTGAAAAAGTATCTGTATCTGTCGAAAAAAAGCCAAAACAAACAGACCCGAAAACTTTCCACATGAGATCATTAAATTTCTCTCTGAATTTGGAGAGAGAGATGTGGAGAATAGTGGGAAAACATTGAAATTACAAAAATACCATAGAAATTTTGAAATAAGATAAATGGTAATTTAGGTAATCTTTTTATTTTATTTATTCTCTTCCAACTTTTTTGCTCTCATTTCCACTTTAGATATCCACATAAGGATAAATATTTTCTTTCTTTCAATTTTCTTTCTTTTCTTTCCATTTTTACGACTTTCATAACTTTCCACTCTTTTAAAAGGTTGCTAAACACAATGTAAAATTGTTCCTTCATCTTAGGGATGGACTCATGGGAGGCCCGAAGGGGCCACGGGTTCCCCTACCATCTCGGGATTTTGCATGTGTATAATAGAAAATAATAAATATATAAACCAAAAGACAAATGTTAGTATGAAGTCGGTCCGCGCTCTCATTTTTGTTTATCCGGACTTCTTGCTGTTGTATGGTGTAGATAATGTTCCTAGAAAAGGAACGACTCTTTAGTGCAGACAATGGCTCTAGAAAAGGAAAAAAAAAAAAAAAGATACTTTTTTTTTATATATTTTCTTATCTTTTTAAGATGCTTTCTAATAATTAAATAATTTCTTCTTTCATAATTTTATTTTTCAAATTTTTTGCCATTTTAAAATTTATATCTAGGAAAGATTGAGTAACATAAATTACATTTTATGCTAATTAATTTCATGATATTAGTAGTATAGACTTTCTAGATATACGAAAAGAATTATTTATGATGTTGCTAAAAATTTTTAAAAAATACACATTAGTAAAATATAGACAAAAAAGGGTTTGAATACCACAAATTACCTTTAAAATACTTTAAAGATTGTTTTAGAATTTTTGAACATGTATTTTTATGAATTAGTTATACAATATTTCTAATAAATGCTGTCTAAGTATATAAAATGGATTAACAATGTGTAATTCTCGATTTTATATAGTTTGTAAGATTAAAAAAAAACACACATTAGAAAAATATGGACAAAAAGATTTTTAAGAACTATTGTTGCATGTGTTCAGAATATAAGAAAGTCAAAACCATTGTTATACTACCAATTACACTATACTAGTGGCAAACCAAAAGAGACCAAATGACCATAATTGGATTCTTTTGTATTGTGTTTGTTTTTCTTCTATTTATGCCAATATTTTCAATAGTTCTTTATGCATTTTCTTTTATTGACGTTTTTAATTAATTAATAATTTATTAAGATAAGAAAAGAAATATATTAATTTATAATTTACTAGATATACTCAATTATCATTAACCCATCTAGTGGGAAAGGACGTTAACACTCAGAAAATTTCATGTAGTGTTTCATTAATTAATATTTCAATAAAATCATGATGCTATTAAGGTAATAATTATGAAATGTCTCATATAAATACATATAAAGCAATTCTTTTCAAACTACTTATGAAGAGATTTTTTTTTTAATAATAAAAGGTCATTTGATTTTTTTTTGTCTTATTTGAAGTATTTTATGATGTTGCTTATCTTACTTTTATATTTTTAATAAAATATCTTATAAATATAGATAATCTTCATGAATTATAACACAAGTTTCTTATGACATCTTTTCAATAGCTTTTTATGTGTGTAGTATTTTACTGAGCGTGAAGCACCTACTAAAAGATTGTCTGTTATATCATCATGAAATTAATATATATTATTGTTAGTGATTGTGCCCTAGGCCAATTACTGGATATTATCATTTGATATATATATATATATATAAATAAACAGAGACATTTCATTTGCATTGTTTGCATATTTATTTTATAATAGAAATCCATGAATAATTTATTATTCTAAATGTTCCTAGATGCTCATTATTATGGGAATAATAATGAATTAAATCTAGTATGAGTTTTTATTTGGTAAACATAGGATGTTTATTTGTATGGTGATACAAATGAAACTCATAAGCACATATTAGATGACTGTGTGCTGAACTGACCACTATGAGATCACTACATAGAATATTGTCATAAGTGATTTTCATAATAATTATGTCAACGTATCATTAGACCTGAAATCACCATAGGTTCCAACATGAGAAACGTTATGTTTCAACTCAATCAAACGTTGTCTTTAACCGGATAATTATAAAGGTTAATTTTGGGCATAATGCATCTCATGTAGAGGAAGTTAAGTGATTAAAATGGGATTTGTCCCTCTCGTTATGAGAGAGATATCTCTGGGCCCCTCGATAAGTGAGACTGAGAAATGCATGGCCATGCTCAAATGAATTGATAGTGTGATCAATTTCATTTATATTATTATCACTTGGAAATCGAGAAATGATAAGATTGAATAATATAAGAATGACACTTTCCATGTCTTATGTTCAATCTAGATATCATGTGACAAAAAAGGATAATGACATAAATTATAGATCAGACAAAAATCGGATTACTAATATTCACCTAATTTGGGTAGACATAATGTCTTGCTAGAGACCAATGATGTCTTGTAGGTCTAAAAGGTGTTTAGGACCTACTGCCAACATTAGGTGTACCTACAAGGTCACACACAAAAGAACGAATGAAATATATTATGGATTTATATTTAAACCTATAGGAATTATTATTTTATTATTCTTAAATAGTTTAAGAAAAATAAAGGATTATGACAGATAATTAATATTTAATGAAAATATATTTTATTAAATATTAAATAAATATCTCATAATATTTATTTTCTAGGGTTTTCTACATGTCTATATATATAGATCTATAGACAGCCTTTTAGGTTAGTGATGTGATCCATGTAGCATCATCAATTGAGCCCATCAAGTTCAAGATCAATAATCCAGTTAAAGAAAAAAAAGGCTTGTTGACGGGAGTTATGATCATTAAATCACAAGTCAAAGTTTGGGATACAAGAGATTAAAGGATTGTGTCTTTTTGAATTTCTTTATTTTTATTTTTTTAATTGATATAGGGATTAATTACAATTATGTTTTTCAGTTACGTTATCGGTTACGTAACTGCCGTAATTATGTTTTTTCAGTTACGTAACTGCTTTGTAATAGCCTATATATTAAGGCTAGTATGAAATATAGAAATAAGATTTTGGAGTATTTTTATTATAACACTTTGAGTGTGGAAACCTATTTAAGGTTGAATTGATTTTATTGAGATTGTTTTTTCTCTTTGGATCATACATATTCTTATCAATTCGTGAGTTATATCGTGTTGTGGCGAATATTGTCATTGAACATATTGTTTCATTGACTCCGTGTTAGTTTTCTAGGTTGTGGCATCTATCAATCTCGAATCCAAACACAAACTAGTTTAGGTTTTATTGTTCGTGGCATCTATCGAACAATATACTTATTCATATCCATCTTGTTTTTGCTAGTTTCATATTATTGGAAAGAAAAACCCTAAAAAGAAAGTTTACATCTTTATCGAGTTTGTGTATCAGAGCATATCCAGATCCGCATCATTTGGTATCAGAGCTACGGTTTCTTGTCACAAGTAATCTATCCTTTTATCTTTATTTAATCTTGCTATCTATTGTTGTTGTTCTTGATTAGGGTTCTTGAGTCAAAAAAAAAAAAAAGAGAAAAAAAGAAAGAAAAGAACCATCTTTATATTGTTCCATTTGTCAAAAAAAAAAAAAAAAGCTTTGATTTTTAGGGTTCGATTTGGATTTGAGAGAAAAAAAAAAAGAGGACTTTGATTTGTTGTCGAGGGTTTTATTTTTTTTTTTTTGCTATCTAAGGTTTGAGTTGTCTAAAAAAAAAAAAATTAGTTATGAGTAAAGTGCAAGTGAGATCTAGTCTGTTGAGGCATGATGTTGATGAGATTTCTGGTGATCCTAAATTTTACACTAGATGCCATGTAAACCGTGTAAGGGACAAAACATGCAGTTTAAGGATTGATGGTGGGTGTTACGCAAATTTTGTTAGTATCTTGATGGTAGAAAAATTGAATTTGAAAACTAGCATGCATCAAACACCTTATAAATTAAAGTTGTCAAAAGGGTATGAAGAAATTCAGGTGACTGAGCATGTTCTAATTTCTTTTTCGATTGGCAAGTATAATGATGAAGTCTTATGTGATATTTTACCAATGGAAACTTGTCATATTCTTTTGGGACAACCATGGCAATTTCAGAGGAAAGCCAGATATGATGAGGACAATGATCGATATTCTTTTGTTTTAAACAAAAGATGGGTGAAATTAGTCTCTCTCAATCCTTTGGAGGCTTGTATGGATCAGATGACAATAGCTCAAAGTTTTAGAGAGAGAGAAAAACACAAGCATGAGAGTAAGGAAAAGTGTGATGAAAACACTTTGGTGAGTACTGAGGAAAAGAATCAGAGTGTGAAACACTAGAGAGTAATATTTGTTTATCAACTAATGATTTTTCTTTTCCTAGTGAAATTGATTCCTCAATGCAGGGATTCAAAGAATTGTGTCCTCAAGAAGATCAAGATGAATTAGAATCTCAATCTAAATTCCTTCCTTGCAATTTTGAAGTGTCTAAAAACGAAGATTCGAGGACGAATCTTTTCGAAGAAAGGGGAATGATGTGATCCATGTAGCATCATCAATTGAGCCCATCAAGTTCAAGATCAATAATCCAGTTAAAGAAAAAGAAGGCTTGTTGACGGGAGTTATGATCATTAAATCACAAGTCAAAGTTTGGGATACAAGAGATTAAAGGATTGTGTCTTTTTGAATTTCTTTATTTTTTCCACACTCAAAGTGTTCTAATAAAAATACTCCAAAATCTTATTTCTATATTTCATACTAGCCTTAATATATAGGCTATTACAAGGCAGTTACATAACTGAAAAAACATAATTACGGCAGTTACGTAACCGATAACGTAACTGAAAAACAAATTGTAATTAATCCCTATATCAATTAAAAAAATAAAAATAAAGAAATTCAAAAGACACAATCCTTTAATCTCTTGTATCCCAAACTTTGACTTGTGATTTAATGATCATAACTCCCGTCAACAAGCCTTCTTTTTCTTTAACTGGATTATTGATCTTGAACTTGATGGGCTCAATTGATGATGCTACATGGATCACATCAGTTAGACTCTTTGACGTCACATTAGACGGTAGAGAAATTCTGCAAACCTAAAAGAGAGAAAAAGAAGAAAAATAATTCTGACACGAATTGGATTCGTGTTCTTGAGTGCTAGCACACAATCGTTCGCGTGTGGATACCGTAGAGGGGATTGCGAAACTGCGGTTCTTACAAATCTGATCTGCTGATTATTTTGAAAGCATCAATATAAGGTATATTCAAGAAACCTTTTTTGTTCATATCTAATCAAGAAACATGGATACTGGTATAGGGTTTTCATTTTTTCGTTGTGTTTTTACAAAATTTTCAAAATTTTTGTATCAATAAAACCCTACAATTATTTAAGTATTATATTTTCTTTGTTTAATTTATAATAAGTAAATATCTTGTAGTAGTACTATAATACAAGAAAACCGAATTTTTTTATAGATAATTCCAACATGAACTTAAGCAAGATGACAAAGAAGAAACCATAGTTGCAGTCATTTATCAAACATTGATTATTTTTCTCTCTCCTTTCTTCTTTCTCTTTGGTTTGAATGTTTGTTTGATAGTTTTTTTTCCATAAAAAACTGAAAATATGAACTATAGAGACTGTGAGGTAAATTTGGGATTAGATTTAGGAAAGGTCAGAGAGGATTTTGTAAAGGTAAGGGCGTAATAGGAGCCCAAACTCCCCGATTTCGGAAAAGTCAGTAAATAAATAACTATTTGATTAATATATACACTATAATGAAAAATGTGGGAACAAATAAATAAATATGTCTACATAATAAAAGATGTAGTGAATCTACCTTGATTTCGCATCTATCCATAGGGGGTTGAATTGAATTTTAGAATTGTTTTATTCTTTTTTGAAATTTAAATCTACATAATGAAATTCAAAATGTATTGCAATAAAGTAAAAGATAAGGGATAGAAAATTCAATCCCAATTTAATGTGGAGTTCGATCCCCTTCTTAACCTTTACAAGTCTGCAATTGCCTCCCAATGGAGGGCTTCATAAACACTGTATTCAATAAAATAAGATTGCTTCCATGAGCTACACCACAATACAAGCACCAAATTAACACATAAAGTTCTCATAAGAGTAGTACCTTTACATTAATCTTTCTAATATACTAGGCACAATTCGAACAACCTTTAATTTGCAATATATACTAAAGTAGTGCTTTATAAAGAATTACAAAATGAAAAAAAAAATGGCAATACTCAAATCTTGTAACTTACAAAGATAAAGCAAATAAAGTACAAAAGAGGATTTTAGCAAGAGAAAGGAACAAATGATTAATTGCAACTTTAAATGGTTCAACTAACTTCTTCAAGTATGGTAAATATCATCCATTAATAGCTTCTTCAAACAACTTGGTCGTTGGATATTTTCCTCCAAATATTTCTTAAATTAAATAGGTAAATTACATAACATGACCTCTGAGCTAAGAATTACGTCTGTGATTTTTGAGTTTCAAAGTTTTTTTGATAACCCAAACCACTAAGGGATGGATCATGCTCATGATCTTGAAAAGTTTTCGAAACAAAGTTTATTTTGAGTTAAGTCACGCCGTGATTCTCTTTAAAACATAGGTCAGTCTCTACTAAGGGCTTAATCACGACCATGATGGATCAAATTTTCCAAAACAGAGCCCACTAAGGGATAGGTCATGCCCATGATTGGTGGATTCTCTTGAGTTACAAATTCTCATGCTTCTTTTACTCCATTTTGACTACTTATTCCTACAATCTTCAACTAAAACACTATGAAAACAACATACAACCATTTTCATTACTTTTAACACTTTTATACTCATCCACTTCATTAAAATCTCCAAATCACTCATCAATCCCATGTCTATCCATTACATAAATATATCCAATTTTAACATATCTTTTTCATATCTTTAATCATCAATTCAATCACAATGCCACATTGCATACTTATCTATTCACAAACACAAATGAAAATGAAGCTCATCAACTCCTCCTCTCTTAGAAGATTGAGCTACTTTAGCTTGACTTTCATCTTTTTCCCTTGTTTCGTTACTTTGATTCGTTTTTCAATCTTGTTAATTAAATTGAATTTGAAGTTGATTTTTAGAGAAAGAAATGAGAAAAGAAGAAGAAGAAAAGGAAGAAGAAAGAACCGAAGAAAAGAAAGAGAAGAAATGAGGGTAGAAAAATCAAAAGGAAAAGGAAAAAGAAAATGGGAAACGGTTAAGAGATATTTTAGGATAATTAGGAGAAATGATTTTAGCTTAAACTTTTCAGATAATTATATTTAGTTATGAAAATAATTTGAGAATATATATATTAGAAATTTATGAATTGATATAAAAACACAATTCAAAAGTTTAATTTATAAATTTTTTAACATTTAGTTCGGGTTTGGGTTTAAAACTTATGTTTTTAAACAAGTAATTGATTTTATAATTTATAAAGATTTTACAAAATGAAAGTTAACTAAAGTTTAAGGGTTTTAAGAAGAATTTATCAAGCATTTCAAATTGTTTGTCTAGGGGTTTAAAAATTGAAATTATAATAAGAAGCATTTTAAATTGATGATTAAAAGAACTTGAATAATTTGATTTATAAAATTAATAACCGAAAATAGATATTAAGAAAAGAATATTTAAAATCTTAATCTCAATTTAACTTATTTACTAATCTAATTGTACACATTATCTAATCACGTCCTATTATTTATTCCTTTTATTTATTTAAACTATCTAAACTATATTCATAATCAACTATCTATTAATTGGTTCAATTAAATCATTTCTAACTTATCTAGGTGAATGTTTAGGGTATTTCATATACTTAAAAAAAATTATATTTAATATATTTTATTTGATAATTTCATTTTAATAAAACATACCATTTCAACATATAACACACACATATTTATATATATACATGCATACATACAATAATTTCAACAAATCAATAACTATTATAACATATGTGTTTATACATGGCTATTTCAATTTTTATATACATGCATATACATATATTAATCAATCTTAACTCTAAGTTTACTTTTAGTAGTTTTCATGAATCTAAATGCTATTAAAATAATAAATCAACTATAATTACTTAGCAAAACAACCTATATTCTTCATTACTATTACCACTTATGTTGATGAAGCTTCTTCAAACTAATTTTTCCTAGCTTCAACCTTTCTTTTAGCCTTCAAAACCACCTAGGAATTAATTGAAATAGAGATTAGATTTTTAGGAAGAAATTGAGTAATTTGATGATGGAAATAGGATAAATTTTCTTACCTATTTAAGACTTGTCTTGAAGAGGGATTGTTTAGAATTTTTGATGTGTTTTAGAGAGGGTTTTTAAAGAGAATTTATGGGTTAGGGGCTACTAAAATTAGAAAGGGAAATTTGGGTTTTCTAAGGCTTGTATTTATAATATTTCATGTCTTGTAATTTCCTTTAGAGTTAAGGGCATTTTGGTCACTTTGCTTGAATAGTTTAGGGGTATTTTGGTCCTTTCATAAGTGTAGAATTCTTTAGAATTGGTTAAGGTCATTTTAGTCTTTTCACATATTGGAGTTCTCTAGAATTTAGTGTATTGTATTATGTGTGATGGAGTATGGTAATGCATTGTCTTATGCGCTTGATTCATGGGCTTGTTTTCATGTTAATGGGCTTATTGAATATGAGCTTGGGTTCATGTTAATGGGCTTGGACTTTTAGATGATGGATTGGACTTTTAGGTTATGGACTTGGGCATTTAGATTATGGGCTTGGGAAATTAGATTTGGAATAAAGAAGAAAGAAATGGAAGTTTGCTAGTTTATATTACGAATTGAATTTAGGAAATTTAAATGAAGAAAAATTAATATCTCACTTGAATTTTGGATTTAGGGGTTTAGGAGTTGATATTTGAAAGCAAATATTTAGTTTTAAATTTTTAGGATTTAAGGGAATTTAGACTAAAATGTCTAAATTGGATATTAAGGGCTTTAGGTGATTGAACTTGATGAATTGTATTCAAGTTAATAGTTGAAAAGTATTGAATGATTTTGAATTTGTTGGAATCAATAATTAATATAGTTTGGTAGGTTGAAATGAGTATTTGCGATATCAGAATCTTTATTTTCAATTAAATCTATTTACTAGTTCAATTATTTTAAATTGTCTAATTATATTCTATTGTTTACAAAATTCAATTAACTAAATCATCTAAATTCAATTACTAAGTTATTTATAATAAGATTCAAAACTATAAAAAAATTTATAATATTTAATTATTACGTTCCTAATTTAATTGATAAAATCGAGGTATTTCACTAATAACTCACTCATAAGTGATTTCACTTGTTGTCAAATTTCCATTCACTATTTTTTTTTGTCTTTTATTTTATTTGCAATTAAATTTAACACCTTGTTTTTGTGAAAGCGGCCCAGAAAATTTGAGGTTATGTTGAGATGTTGAGATCGACTTGGTCTAATCCAGAGGTATGGTAAGTTATAATTTCCTATTTTAAGTGTTTCCAATTTTGTTTTTTGTTTTGCCTGTGCTTGCATGGAACAGCTTAGCTTATATGTACTAACATCCCAGAAAGTTCTTCGCTTTCTTATCATTGCGTGGTGGTCAAATATATAGAGCATCTAAGATTTGCTACTTATAAAGCAAAGAATTTTTAGGGATTTTGAGCTCATTGGTCTGTTATGCCCAGTGCATGATGTGCTTTAGTCTTTTGGTAGGCAAATTGCCTTTGTTCATTGCTAGAGAATGATCTAATCCAATTCGAATTTTCTATTAATTTTACATATAGCTATGTAAGTACAATGTTGAGATTTGATTAATTAAGGGAAAACATAATATTTGTTGCCCGAACTTTACGTAAAAATTTAATATGGTTCCTAAACTTTAAAGTGTTAATTTAATAATGCCTAATTAATTTTTGTAGTTATTTTATATTTCACTAACACCGTTTTTTATTTCTTAACGTGAAGATGCAACTATCAGTGCTAGATGATGTTAAAAACATAGTAAAAATTCGATTATATCTTACCTCTTTCCCACAAGCAAACAAGCAAACAATGTTAAAGTAGTAAAAATAGCCATAAAAAGTTTGGTTGAATATCAAATTGATCATTTTAAAGTTTAGATATCAAATTAAAATTTTATATAAAATTTAGGTATCAAATTTGGTATTTAGCCATTAATGTTCACATGATCTGAAATTTTCAACGAATTACCGTAGCTAAAATAAGATGGACTTCTTTGAAATTTATTGACTGCAATAATGGCAGGATTGTAAATAACTTTTACTATATTTCATTATCTTGTATATAATGTTTTATCCAAGATGTGGTTAAAAAAGAAAAGAAAAAGAATAAGAGGATTTGTTTTTATAGTAAGCTACGAGGCTCCAACAATATGAGTAGCTTGTAATCAGCAAAAATTCTTGTTAGGTAATCACCATCGGATCATTTCTTCCATACGTAATGCATGTATAGTTTGCCACGGTTTCGCAATTCCTGGTTAGCTTTCGGTGCATAAATGCATGCCGTGGAATATAAGTAAAGGTAGGTAGCATGCTGTTACCCTATCGATAAAATAAATTGTTATAAAATATTATTTACCAGAAATATTGAATCGTAAGTATTTTGATAGTATAATTATAATTTATCAAAATCTAAAAATAAATAACTAAATTATCAAATATTATAAATACATACATTGAATCAGCCATTATCCTTATAATTTTTCAGTTTTTCTAATCTTTTAAAATTGTATCTAATACTGTTAGGATCTAGAGTATGCTTTCAATATAACTGTTAGGATCTGGAGTATATCTTAAATGAAAAAAAATCTATTAGACTTTATGATGAATTATACATATAAGCTTTTGATACTTTCTATAATCCAAAATTTTAAGATAATAGATTAATAGATCTTTCATTCTTATAAAACTTTACATAAAATCCATATTTAAGGAATTCTTACGCTTATACCCTAACAAATGCTACTGAATTAAGTCCAAGTGTATCTTCTGCTAAGTTGATCTTCACTTTTCCCAGTTTGCTGTCTGATTCGTGCTGACAACCGCATCTCTTGAGCAATACTAATATTAGCTTAATTGAGTTAAACTACGAAGTGATCCCATTTTGGATTCTCAAATTTAAAACGAAAAGCTGTCATCAATGTTGCAACTGAAAGTAGCAGATTCTTGCACAATTTTGCATAATCTCCACGGGTTTGCTTATTATTATACATAATAAAACACATTTTCATTAAAAAGTAATCGTCCTGACGCCTGCGCTGGAAGTCCCATGTTGTACACCTATGTTTACTTCACGTTTTATAAATGGAGGCTCGCAAAAATGTCACAATTCATTTATTTCTGTCTAAATCAAATTCCCATCCCCGATATATTGGCCTTTTTTTTATTATGGATAAATTTGTATCTGGTAGTGAAACAATAACATAATATGGGAGAGGCAGCTCATGAAGTGTAATTACACATGATTCGTATGTTTCATAATTAATATGTGTAAGTTCAAAATTCTTTTGAGGAAGAATACAGAAATTATCTTTATTATTATTTTTCAATGAATTATATTGTTTGTTCCTTATTTATGCTGGGTTTCGCCGATCAATCGAAGTTGTCATAATATTTGGCATATGCACTTGGACTACGTTGTTTTAGCAGCATAATTATACTGAAAGGCTACATCTAATTCGTCTTTTTTTTTTTTTTTTTTTTTTTTTAACCTAATATATGTAGATCTTGTTATGTAAGAAATATATCTTTTCGTTGTCAGGTGTGAATTTTGGACAAACAACATTGGCTAAGTACAGAGGAGCGGATCTGCATTCTTTCCAGCATGCTTTCTTAGTAAAATGGGGTGGGCTTATTTATTTATTTATTTATTTTTATGGCCAAAGAAAAGTTAATGAAGATCAGTATAATTGGCTTTTTCCGATAATTATAGATATTTTTTTAAACATTTTTAATAAATTATTTATCATAAAATAAATATAAATAAAAAAAATATTAACAGTTATCATAAAAAGATTGAATATATCAAATATAGATTAAATATCATAAAAAAAACTTTCATTAACTTTTCATGTACAGTACAGTACACTTTCATATATGACAAAAAGAAATTTGAAAGGTGGTGCAGTGTACTGTATTGTATATGATGGTGCTAAGAAATCTCAAAGGTTAGATGAGCTCAAGATAAAAATTTATAACAAACAAAACAGGTTCCACTTTTATGTTTTTTAAATGCATATGTCCTTAGTAAGGAAATTCTAAGTTGTTATCACTTACATTGAGAATACATAAATAGTTATCATTTATTAAACCTCATCTATCATATATGTCATGTCATGTCATGTCATATCATATTATATATATTTATATATAAAAAAGACAAAAAGAGTAAAAAGAAAAAAAAAAGGATTGGACCAAACTATTATCATACACATAAAAAAAAGCCCAAAAATAATCGATGTATATTCTACGATGCTTAATGAGTTTTCATGATTTCATTAGGTTGATTATCTTTTTCATTGAATAATTTATTTTTGTTTCCAGTAAGTTTCACTCGTTTATAAAGAAAGTAAATGACGAAAGACATGTCCTAGATTAAGTGAAAAGTATATCAATGTATTGGAAAAAAAAATTTATATGTCTTTTACTTAGATATCTTAGAGAGAGGAAATTGCTTGTTTATGCAAGAATTGCTGTCACAAATATTGGTATCACAAAAATATTGTTTATGAACATATGATATTTGATGGCTTTATCCTAAGATATATTGAATGGGTTTTTAATGGAGAAGGATCATCATCAAAATTTAACTTGTATACCACATATGATAGTGATATTGATGATAGTGCATTACATGCAAGATGATACTAATGGGTTATTATATGACAATTTGGAGAAGTAGCTAAAGAATTTCAAAATAATGGTGAGGGTTAAGGCTAAAAAGTTTTATAAACTAGTGGAAGAAAGTCAGCAAGAGTTATAGCCTAGTTGTAAAAACTTTCTGAAACTTTCTTCCACGATTTGGTTGTTCCTCTTTAAATGCCTTCATGGGCTAAGCAATGCAACATTTGCTAACCTTTTAGAGTTGCTGAAGGAGGCATTTCCTAATGCACAAATACCAAAGTCGTTCAATAAAGCAAAAAATGCAGTGAGAGAGTAGGTTCGGATTACCAAAAAAAAAAAAAAAATATATATATATATATATATATAATTAGACAATGCTAACTTACAATGACATAGGGGTGTGAAAAAAAAAAACGAATGTTTAGGATAATGGAACCAAAATCGGAAAATCAATATGAAAAAAATGGTTAACAGATCCATCGGTTTTGGTTTAGGAGTAGCATTTTAATTTTTTCGGTTTTCAGTTACGATTTTAGTTTATAGAACCAAAAACCAATGGTTTTGGTTAATCGATCTGTATTTATAAATATATATAATTTATCATACTATATGATTGTTAAGATTTTGTATCGAGCTTTACTGTTCAAGGTTGATAAGAACAGAGGAGCAAAAGACTATTATAATGATAATCTTAATAGCATCAATACGTGTTGACAACTCTTTCACATGTCTTACATTCTTAATTTACAGTTTTCAATATAATTATAAAAAATGCTCTAATTTTTTTCTACAAACATATTGAAAAAAAAAAGTTAACTGTAATTTTGTATAATCATTACATTAAATGATTAAAAACTGAAAACATTAACCCAAAAAAAAGTTAATTAGTAAGGTTGTTAACCATTTATAATGGATCAGTTTGGGATTGTAATATTAAAAAACTGTTCATTATGGTTAAGTTAAAAAAAAAGGATCACGGACCAGTTAACCGAACTGTGAATACCCCTTACAATTGAACATGTAACTAACTAATGGTAAGTTAGTTTCATCGTCACATTCATGGATTGTAAGAATTTCTTAATTATGCTAATATCTTTCCCAAGAATATTAATATCTAACCTTAGGTTGGTAATTAGAATCATAGCCTAATTAAACCACTAGAATCACATTATCAATCTATGAATATCACTATTAGGTTCGACCCTAATATGAAATATTAACATCGCCCTATCTCTAGAATTACATGTGGCTTTTTCTTTTTTGCTTTTTTCAATTAAATAGATTTAATAATAGGGGAAAATGTGAATTATTCTCTAACTTTTTCCTAGGTCTGGATTTGCCCTTTTAACTTTCAAAGTGAGTTTTTTGACTTCTTAAACTTTCAAAAATTGGTAGATTTAAAGATACTTAGCATCTTCTATTAAAACAAAACAGGGGGAGTTGCAAAATACTCTCTTAAACTTTCACTTATGTCCTTAAAAAAAATCATAGAAAATATTAACTTTATCAATTTTTAAAAGTTTAAGGAATTAAAAAAACACACTTTAAAAGTTGAGAAAGTAAATCCACATCTTGATAAAAGTTCTGGAGGGCAATTTGTTCATTCCCTATAACAATGAAAATGATCTCTCAATCTATACGCAAAATTTTAAAATTTGAATATATGCATGTAATAAAGATTCAAGAGGTTAAAATACACGCTATTGAAACACAAGAAAAGTTACAAAGTGTCCTAATGTTCAAAAGTCTACATACAATAAAACTATGCAACCATCATGATAAAAGCTCCATCAATTAAATAAAAAATAAACATAACAATAGAAAAACCCCTTACGCTCTTGCAAATTGATGATCGTTTTCTAATAAGTTGAAATCTTAATCTCAATTCTATTCTACAATCATTTTTAGGTAAGTATACCTATTGAATTTATAATATAGTAATTAAGTCCATGTGTGTTCCTTAGGGATGTCAAATGCTTGTAATCACACTCTTCCTATTATCTAATCATCAAAGTTGAGTTATACTACATAAATTATCTATAATTATTGAACTAATTATGGTCATCAATTCATCAATTACAAGTCAAGATCATTAAATTGGTTCCATTCAATTGCAAGATTACCTAGACATTGAATTCCTACTTAGTCTTTCATGTAACTTCCTAGTTCCTTCAATGGTTATATTAGTCTTCTTGGAATGTGGATTTCCTTAGCTGAATTAACATTTTTTGTCAAAATTGCTAATTCCTACTTCTATGTCAATCAATCGGAATCTCTTTCTAGTGGATAAAACCTATAATTGCATTAATTATAGTGAATTCACTATTAGATTTAACCCCTTATTAATGTTTTAAACCGAGACAAAAGATTCATGATATTCGACTTGTAAGATCACATACAAATCCCTGCAATTATATAGATTTCTTTATAGAATTGATTTCTCAATCAACTATTATAAAATTAGTTTAAGAATCAAGACCCTCCACTTATCAATTCAAGAAAACAATAAAGCACACATAAATTGAATTCATGAAAAACTAATAATCAATAAATATATAATAACCACGGTTATATAAGAAACTTAAAATTTATCTTTGTCTAGATAATGGAGTTACTCCTCCCTAGATGTCATAATTAAATGACACATAAAGATAAAACGTATGTAAAGCATGTAAAACCCCTTTGATTTAAACACAAGCATGTGTCCGTACCTGTGTTATTCACATTGATCATAACTCTAGTAAACACGACTCCAATATGAGTTGTATTTCACCTTGTGTTTAGCCTTTGTTCAAATCATGACTTTAAACACAAGTCATGTTCCAACTTACATGTCCTATTTTGTTCAAAACATAACTCAAAACATAAGTTGTATTCCCACTCATGTTTAAACTTAACTAAATTCCCTTGAAATTTGGGTAAAGACAGCCTTAAAAAGTTAAAAACACTCATGTTATGACTCGGTTGACTCTAACTTCTTTGAACTTCTCCAAATTGTCATCAAAGCTCTTAAAATTCTTCTATTTCCTCTCCTTAATCTTAAATATCATGTTAAAGTATTGGCACCAAATTTTAACAAATAAGTATCAATTTCTTCCAAATAGTCATAAAAAATCCATTAATATCCCTAAAATATACTATTTACATAAGGGTGTTTTAACACATATCAAACTTCCCTATGCTAAAGTATTGGCTTGACCTCATGTTAATAATCAAAATAAATCAATGATAACAAATGTTTTTCTAAAACATTCACTACTTAGGAAAACCAATAATCAATCTCACTTAAATCCAAATTGCTATCTCAATTTCCTTACTTGCATTCAATAACTTCTAACTTCCTTCATCACTCAATCTTATCTTAACGTGTATCTTGAATACCTTTGGATAGAATTTAGCAACTAATCTAACTAAATAAAAGTTTATCCCTATTATTTAAATTAAGATCTCAAAGTAAAAATCATATATAAGGTTAGTCAAGCAAGAAGAAACACAATAACACTTTATACACATCCCAATTATTTAAATTAAGATCTCAAAGTAAAAATCATATATAAGGTTAGTCAAGCAAGAAGAAACACAATCACACTTTATATACTTACTAAAGAGTACATTCTCCTTAATCACTTCTTTAAGCAACACAATCTAGAACGAAAGCATGTTATATCCATTTATCCCCATGCTTTCTTCTCTTTTCATAATTTTCAATAGGGAGTTTTTTTTATACTTTTTTTTTATTTAAATTAAGCTTAAGTTTAAGCCTTCTTAACCCATGTAACAAGCTTTCACTTGATAATCTTGGGTTTGTCACCCAAGTTAACAAATGTTATTCCCTCAAACAAAGTTATCACTCGGAATTTAATGGAATTGAATAATGAAATCTTAGTGAATTAGAATTACTCGTTATTTAAGCTTCAATCTTAAAGTTAAGGTTAGATCAAAGTCACTAGTAAGAGGTTAATTAGTTGCATTTTTAAGTTTACTCTAAATTATGCTCAATCCTTAACAAGTTTTGAGAGCCTTGAAAATTTTAGTGAAAGAACAAATAAATTTTGTCACTTGGCAATCTTCTTACAAAAAATTAATAGTTTGGGATCAAAATAAATAATGGATTAAAATGCAAAAGTTTACTATTGGACTTTATAGACTCGAGTAATTAAACCTTAGGAGTGCCTTATTTAGGGAATAATGACTGTTGACTTGAATAAATATCTTGAGATCATCAATTAAAAACTTGCTATAAGGGTTATGAGAGAAGTAAAAGAAAAGTAAACTTGATTAAGTTAAGTGAAATTTGAATTTTGAGTGGTTAAGGTTCAATGGGATCCTTTTAAAACCTATTAGCCTAAAGTCATTTAACTTAGGATGTACTAATTGAGAAGGACATTCTAATTTAAAGAAAGTGAAAGAATAAAAGTTGTATTGAC
Source organism: Combretum micranthum (assembly GCA_024138025.1). Classification (NCBI taxonomy): domain Eukaryota; kingdom Viridiplantae; phylum Streptophyta; class Magnoliopsida; order Myrtales; family Combretaceae; genus Combretum; species Combretum micranthum. The sequence continues at coordinate 88,334 of JAMXBD010002914.1, forward strand.
TCATTCTTTTGAGAGGATAACGTTTGTTAACTTGGGTTGCAAACCTAGGATTATCAATTAAAAGCTTGTTACATGGGTCAAGAAGCTTGAAATTGTATTAAATTGAAATATCTACATATATACATATGTAATAGTGAAACTCCCAGTGAAAAGGCATGAAAAAGGAAGAAATCTAAGGTATACATAGAAGTAATATTCTTTCACTTTAGATTGGGATGCTTAGAGACGTAATTGAAGGGAGTGCGTACTTATTGATAAATATACAAAATGTGATTGAGTCTTAGCTTGCTTAGTAGCCTTCATAGATGATTTTGTCTTTGAGATTTTTGTTTGAATACTTAAAGTAAACTTTGGGCTATATTAGTTGTTGAATTCTTTTGTAAGTATCCTAGATACATATTAGTGCAAAATTAGTTTGAATGATTTATATAATTGAATATAAGTAATTTGAGATATTAATTGATTTCTATGTGATTTAGGGTTGATTTGCCTGGGTAGTAAAGATTTTTGAATTTGTTGTCCTTGGATTTATTTGTTTTGATTGCTTGAGGAAAATGATGTTTAAGTGTTGGGAACTTTGACAAGTACTAAATAATTGATAAGTGCTCTAAGACCCTTATAATTGTACTTTATTAATCATATTTTACATGATATTTGGATGTTTTATTAAAGGAAAAAGGATACTTATTGGATAAATTCTTCATTTTAGGTTTAAATAGAGATTAATTGAGCTTTACAAAGGATTAATAATGAAACGAATGAAGATTTGATGATGTTTTGAAACTATCATTGCCATATCAGAAGTACACTAGAGGAGTGCATAATTAGTGTAAAAATTCCGGAGCAAACAACGAGAAAAATATTTAGCTCAAGGAGTACATATCCAAGATACACGGGTAGTGTACATTAAGTAGTGTACAATTAAAGAATAGAGAATTTGTGCGTTTTTTCCAGTGTGCATGACCTATATACACGAGTCCTGTAAATACGTCAATATATATACAATGCTTCATTTTGTTATTTTAGGAAGGAATTTAGATCTATTTCATTTCCAAGCCCTAAAGTACACATCTTGAAGAGCTTGTCAATGGAGAATTGCTGTACAAACATCTGGAATTACAAACGATTACTTTAAAGGGTTTTATCAATCATGCCATCTCTAAACTCTTCTAGGTTTTCTGCTTTTATTGTTTATCCTATGGAAGAGTAGCTTTTGTATGCCTTAGTTTTTGTGATACTCTAGCCCATGTACTGAATCTTTGTTGATTAATGAGAAGTTGATGTCTTGAATTTATGCATGTGATTTTACTGCTCTTGTGATAATTTTTTATTAAAATTATTGTATGTTTTATTCTTGTTAGCTAGAAAGAGATTTCAACTAAAAAGATAAATCATCCATGAGTACAGAATTTGCATGTTTCACCTAGACATGGGGAGACTTTGAATTTCTGTAATAAATATCCAATCTTAATTAGGGTTTATGAATTTCATGCAATTTTACATTTGACGCTAGTGAATGAAAACATTCCCCACTATCTCATGTAGAACTAGAAATCAACTGACTTGAAGTAAGGATGCAACCGGGGCGGGTTTTTTGAAACCCAAACCCGACTCGATTCCTTAATGGGTATCCCAGAACCCGAGAAAAACCTATCGGGTCTTTTTTGTCAATCCCAAAACCCGACCCAACCCAACCTCAAGATTTTTAATTTTTTTCCTTAAAAAAAAACAAAAGAAAGAATTTTATTTTAAGTTATTAATGATACAAACACTTATATTAAAAGAATGAATTTTAGACAATAATATCATATAAAATGATGCAAACACTTCATTTCTATTTACTTTCACATACATATAATATAAATGGGATCCATGCTTTAATAACTGAATATTTTTAATTTTTTAATATTTTGAATTTATGCTGGGTCGGGTTTTCCCAACGGGTTACATAATAAACCCAAAACTCGACCTGATAACTTATCGGTTTTTTTTTTTTTTAATCCCAAAACCTTATAGGGTTTTTAGTGGTTTGGGTGGTCGGGTACACTATAACGACCCACCCCGCTTGCATCCCTAACTTGAAGAGGGTAATTAGTTTAATTAAGAAACCCGATAGTTCAAGACTTAAACTAATCATTAATTAATTCCTATCATAAGACTAAAGGGTTAGGGTGGATCAAAATTAGGGGCATCGTTTCTGAATTGAATTAAAACCAAGAAAAGCACTTGTATCATTAATTAAGGTTCTTTAGTTATTAGTTTAATTAGTAATTTAGAATTTGTATAATCATCTTGATGCTAAGCTAGATAGTAGTAAAAGGGAAATACTAGTACTTGCTCATAGATCCTTAAGGATGACACCCAAGATTAATTCTATACTGTAAGATAAGTGCACTTGCCTTTACTAGATCGTAAGATTACAACGAGTTTTTATTATTTATTATTTAACTCTCGGTTGAAATTTTGCTCGAGCAAGTTGAAATCAAGATGTTATGGGCCCTTTCTAGTCAAGCAATCTCTCCACATGGGGCTATGGAGTTAGAGCACTCGGAGCAGGGCACATTTAAGGTGAATGGTTGTAAAGTAAAGTATATATATGGGAGGTGGAGCAAAAAATGAAGATCGGAATGAGTTTTGGCTCCAACTGCGAGACATTTAGTTATAGAAAGCTCATGGATGTCGAACTAACTGCATAAAACAATAGCACTTCATAGGAGGTGGTCCATTTTTGACATAGACAGGTAGTTTTTGTTCCCTTTTCATTTTATTTTTCCTTTTCTATCCTATTTCCAGCTACTTTTTACAGATATTAGAGCATTATCAAGAGAGGAATTTGTGCTTTCAAGCTAAGTGTGGGGAAAAACGTCGACAAATAAAAAAAATTGAGGAGTAAATATACTTTCTAAGTCCCCAAGGTAAGTAGACTTTATCATGCACCTTCACGTGACACGACACTTAGTAGAAATTTTTACAGTCGCAATTTTTCTAGTTTACATGACCTGTATATGTAGTTGTATATGAATCTTTTCAAATTTGCAAACTTTCTATGGTGTCACTAGTAAACATAAATGACTCGTGTTCATGGGTCGTGTATGCCTGTTTTATTGTTTGCAAATTTTGAGGAATCATGTTTGATCCTACATGATCTGTGTAATGGGTAGTTTACATTCGAAATTAAAAAAATTGATGTTCTAACCAATCATGAGTGAATATACACGACCCGTGTACCCTTGTATTATATAAGGATGTGTGAGTTTTCAATCCTTTTGAGGTGTCAAAGTGGATGTACATGAGTCATGTACATTAGTAGTGTGTACCCTTATGCGAAAGAGTTTTGCTTCTATGGAATCATGACCATGATGTACACGACCAGTATACAGTGGTCGTGTATAAGTGAATCTCTTAACCCCCCATTTTGAGCAGTCACAAATCAAGGTACATGACCTATGAACGAAGGTAGTGTATGCCTGCATATAAATATGAACACGATACCTATCTCATTTACACTACTTCAATTTTTCTTCCCTTACATTTACGACATTCTCTTTTCCTCTCTATACGCCCATTACAAACACACTCAAAGACACAATCTTTCCACTCGTTCACCTACGCATCATCATCAACAACAGGTATGTAATTTTTTCCTATCCTCTCTAGATCATTTTTCTTCCTCTAAAATTAATCATGCATGAACAAATCAAAGGAATAATGAGTAAATTTTGAGTTTGGTTGTGTGAAGTACATCAATCGTGCATGTTATCTCTTGATTCCTACAATGGTAGTGTCATACATATATCGTTGCATGACTCACAACTCATGCATCACACACATGTGCACAAAGTAGAAATAGCATTAAGGTTCATGAAGTTTTTCAACTAGCATAGAAATTGGGGCTTTTGTGTCTTTAGTGCAATTTACTCGTTTTAAAATTTATTGCACTTGTCATTTTAAGGAATTTCTTGCCTGAAATTAGTAAATAAAGGATCTAGGGTTTGTTTCATATGAAATTGGGGTTTTTACACTTACACTTTAGAAATTGAAAAATTTGCCAAAGATTTGCACTCTAATTGTGTTAGATTACTGCTATGATCTTCAACATGAGTCCATTCACAAGTAATTTTTCCCAAGTTCATGATAATTTGAAAATTTTCAATTCTAGCTCTACACTACCTATATATTCGACTTGTGTATGGGGTAGTGTATAGAATACCTTCAATTCACTCATACCCTATTACTTTGCTTCACTATGCTTTTGTACATGCTATTCATGCTCGATGGACATCCTGGTACTTATAAATATGGATGAACACTGATGTTTAATGCTATGTGCTTATATATGCAATGTGTTTTTCTTGCTGCTATGGCAAGGACAAAGCACTCCACCAACACATTGTGCTTCATCATCTGCAGCATCGAATAAGAAAAGGAAGGTAACTCAACCTGAAACATCATCAAGAAGATCTAGTTTATTGCCTTTCGACAATCATTAGGCAAAGACTAGAGCAAAAACCTTTCGAAGCCTACAAGTATGTGGATTGAGAAGTGATAGCCAAATATGGGATAGAAAATGAAATTAAGGAGTTGATCTCCATCGAACCTCGGGAGAAGTTGTTTGCTATTGATACCCCATCCTATAGAGACATTACTCTAGAGGTGTTATCTACCATAGAGCAATGAAAATGGTACAAGAGTCAAGGCTGATCACTACCTGACTTTTCAAGTGTATCAAAAGGTCTAAATTGTGACTCTTGCTGACTTGTATTGGTATGTTAGATTAAATACATAGCAAGAGACAAAAACAACTGATTTCAGGTCTTTGCTAGTGAAGATACCTAGAGAAGTTGTACCAGAAGGACATTGGCAGGAATTATGTGGTTAGCCGGTGAGATACTTCCCCTCAAAATCCAAGGCCTCATCTATGGAGAATGATCACTTGAAGGTGATAAACCACATTGTTTCCCATGCTATTGGACCTCGTGGGAGTAGTAATGGAGTGGTGAAAAACTTCGAATTAGCTCACATTTACAATGTTGAGAAGAAATATAAAATCAGTATAGGTATTAAGCTGGCCCAGTTCATTATGCGCCAAGCCACTGACACCAAAACTAAGGGTATCTTCTATGGAGGATATATTACTAGGCTGCTGCAAGGGATGAATATTTTCCAAGAACCTGCTTCAAATACAACTCCTGTACCAATTAAGAAAGTTTTAGATGGCCCTTTCAGGTATTGGGGCTACAAAAGATTAGGAGTAACCCATCTATCCAGTATGCCACTCCCATTAAGACTTCTAGGAGCTTCCCCGTTGAACCTGGTAGCCATACTAGAGCTTCTACTTCACATGTCCCCTCTTTTGTCAAGATTGGTAACCTTTTAGAAAGGAATTTAAGGAGAAGAAGAGGAAGAACAAGGGAGAAAGGGAAAAGAGTAGGGAAAATAGAAAAAAAAAAGAATAAAAAAATTTAGGTCAACAGTGTGGAGTTTTCTCTAAGTTATTGCTGGGTGCTTTTTGCCACCTCCAAAAAACCTACCGACCTATGAGTCCTCACCTAAGAGGACCACCTTTGAGGATACTGATTAACCAACTATGATCAAAGGAAAAGGAAAAGCTCGTGTTATTGCTAAGACATCGGGCTTAGATAAGGAGGTGGCTAAATTTAGAGAGGAAGAGGAGTAGAACGGAGAGAATGAGGAAGAATCCGGAGCATGAGATGATGATGAAGTTGCTGATCATGAAAAGGAAGAGGAGGAGGATGAAGAAGGCGTCCTTTCTAATGAGAAGGATGGGGATGATTGATATATCCTCATTTGATTTGAAATACGATATTTTGATGTTTTTTGTGATTTATTGCTTTAGACTATATGTTGCTGGTCTGCATAATTTTTAGGGTCTGTTTGTTTTGGCTTTTTTCCGGCAGATACAGACACTTTTCAAACTTTTTGCTAACAAATTATTTATCAAGAAATAGATATAAATAAAAAAAAGTTGACAGTTCTCATCAAAAGATCAAATAGAACAAATATATATAAAATTTAAATGCAAATCGGATATATTTACACATATCATTTTAAAAAAGATACAGATACAGATGAAAAACAGACAATCCAACCTTTGGTGGCATATATACCATGGTTTGCTGCTTATGATAGATGTTAGGATAGATTAACTTCTTTTTCTTTTTAGTTTTTCTTATTAGGTCATGCTTGTTCAAATCTATTTTTGCGTTCACAAAAACTTAAAGATGTTGCTACAATTTTATAACTCCAGTACCGGTTGCTCTTGAAAATTGGTACCAATCTAAAACTGGGAAAGTTATCATTTTCCTTTTCTTTTATTTCATTCCTTTCTTTCTTTCCCTTTTTGTAAATGAATTAGGAGACATTTAGGACAATGCCTCAATTAAGTGTGGGGAAGGGGTAACTTTAAAAGGAATATTTGGGTCTTGAGTGATAAATGTCTTTTATGCACTTAATTGATTATATTATTTTGTGTTAAATTTGAATTTTTGAACTTGAACTTAATCAAAAGTCCCCCATTTTCATGTTTGCAATTGTGATTTAAAGCTGAATATGAACATAATAAATCTTGAAAATATACTCAAAAGCTTGTCTAAAATTAACATTTATATTATTATTAAAAGCGACTTACACAGTACCTTACTCACATATTTTATGGATAGTATACTTAGTCGAAATTGTAGGATAAAATCTATTTGAGGTGATCTTGCTTTCTATTTAGTAATGGAATCTAGAGTCTAGAAGTGGATTGAAGTTCGTAGTTGAAATTTAAACGGTTATATTTCTAAGCTGGTTAATTAGTATATTTACTTTTCAAAAACTTTAAGAGTCCTTCTAACCTCTTGCGAAAAGGGCATATGAAGTCAATTACTTAGTGATTCTTCTTGAGTAATCTATTTAAAAATTAGTCAATTGTTGTGTTAAACGGGATGTAAAAAGCTTAGTTAGTATGGGCGGGCTTGATACCTTAGAAGAGCGAAGTTTGACCCCATTATTGACTATACAAACTTCTTATACCCAATTGATTTAGAATAAAAAAACGAGTTGAAAAGAAGCGAGCAAAATCTTATCTAGAGGTAAAGGAAAAGATGGAGGCTAAAACCTCTTCCTTTGACTTACCTGGATTAGCCTTAGAATTTTAATTGTAGCATGCTTATTACGTTTACATAATAGGTTTGAGCAATAAGTACAAAGTGAGTCGCTATGATCTAAAAGAATTAATGAATGTTATGTGAACTTCAAACTTATGGAAAATTTTAAGTATATTTAATGATAGATTTTCATTGTCCTTAGCTATTTGCTTGGGGACAAGCAAACGATTAAGTGTGGAGAAGTTTGATAAGTGTTTTAAGACCCTTATAATTATGCTTTATTGATCATATTTTTACATGATATTTGGTTGTTTTATTAAAGAAAAAAAAAGGATACTTATTGGATAAATTCTTCATTTTAAGGTTAAATAGAGATTAATTGAGCTTTATAAAGGATAAATAATGAAATGAACGAAGATTTGATGAAATTTTGAGACTATCACTACCATATCAGAAGTATACTAGAGGAGTACACAACCAGTGTACAAATTCTGGAGCAAACAACGAGAAAAATATTTAGCTCCAAGAGTACATGACCAGTATACACGGTAGTGTACATTGAAAAGTGTACAATTAAGGAATGGAGAATTTGTGCGTTTGTTCCAATGTACATGACCTATATACATGGGTCGTGTACATATGTCAATATATGTACAATGCTTTGTTTTGTTATTTTAGAAAGGAATTCGGATCTATTTTATTTCCAAGCCCTAAAGTTCACATCTTGGAGAGCTTTTCAAGGGAGAATTGTTGCACAAACATCCGGAGTCACAAACAATTATTTTAAAGTCTTCTAGATTTTCTGCGTTTCTTGTTTATCCTATGGAAGAGTAGATTGTGTATAACCTAGGTTTTGTGAAACCCTAGTCCATGTACTAAATCTTTGTTGATTAATGAGAAGTTGATGTCTTGAATTTATTCATGTGATTTTACTGTTCCGATGATAATTTATGATCAAGATTATTGCATGTCTGATTCTTTTTAGCTAGAAAGAGATTTCAACTAATAGGATAGATCATCCATGAGTAAAGAATTTGCATGTTTCACCTAGACATAGGGAAACTTCGAATTTATGTAATAAATATCCAATTTTAGTTAGAGTTTATGAATTTCATGCAATTTTATAGTGACATTAGTGAAGGAAGATATTCCCACCATCTCATGTAGAATTAGGAATCAATTGACTTGAAGAGAGTAACTGGTTTAATAAAGATACTAAACATTTCCAGACTTAACTAATCATTAACTAATTCCTATCATAAGAACAAAGGGTTAGAGTGGACCAAAATTAGGGTCATCATTTGTGAATTGAATTAAAATTAAGAAAAGCACTCATATCATTAATTAAGGTTCTCTAGTTATTAGTTTAATTAGTATAATCATCTTGATAAGTTAGGCTAGATAGTAGTAAAAGGGAAATATTAGTACTTGCTCATAGATCCTTGAAGACGACACTCGAGATTAATTCTATACCACAAGATAAGTGCACTTGCCTTTACTAGATCGTATGATTACAATAGGTTTTTATTGTTTATTCTTGATATGATTTGTGTACATCAATAATCCTTATCTAGATGAGAGATTTTTAAGCTTTAATTATCAATTTTTAGGAATATTTTTTTAAAAGGTACATAATTGGTTAAAATCTTAGTTGTAGGTTTTTAAGGAGTCATTTGAGCTATAAGAAGTCTTTTTGATAAGCTGAAGCATGTTTTGGTTAAGATTGCTGAAGATGGAAAAAAGTATGGAGTACACAAGTGTCAACACAACTTAAGTCATGTTGAGGTCAAAATTACGATTTTAAGAGTGCACAAGCTGGCTATGTTGAAGAAAAAGAAGTATTATATGTTAAACATGAGTAAAAACCCAAGCCTTGTTCATGGTCATGTAGAGGAAGAATTACTGAAGATTTGAACGAGATTTCTAAGTATACGGGTGGAGTACACAGCCATGTACCCTAGTTGTGTTAAAGACAGATTCAAATTTAAATTTTTGTCTCATATCTATTTGAAAAGATATGATCAAAAGTTTACCTATCCCGTATTCTAGTCATAAAGAAATATTTTTAAGGGAGGAAAGTCCTGGTTTATGAAGATTTGAAGAGATTCAAAAGGATATTTGACTTCATTCTATAAATATATGACTTTACTAGATTGATATACAATTAGATTTAAGGTTTTTAGAGAGAGAAAGTAGAGAGAAAGAAGTCAAGTTTACTAAAGCTTTTGAAGATTGCAAGTGTGAAAATTGAAAAGGGATTTATTATGTTTCTTTTCTGCTTTTTAGTTTATGTGTTGTGATTGTTATAGTTGTGGAGAGTAGATTGTTTTTACTCTAGCGTTGAAGAACCCTAATTTTATTTTGTAATTGATATTTATTTGTTTTCAATAATAGATTAATTTCTTGAATTTGATTATGTGTGCTTACTTGTTTCTTGAATTAATAATTGCTAGTTTATTGATTCAATGTTCGATTTTATAAAAGTAGATTGAGAAATCTTTATTATAAATAGATCTTGCATAAATGAAGAAAATTGCATGCATTCTTAGAGATAAAGTGACATAATTCTTTTGTATTAGATTAAAATCTTGGTTGGATTGAAATATAATGATTGATTCTTCATAAAATTAATGTGATTTTATGTTGCTATTAGCTAAGAAGAGATTCCAATGGATTGATCTAAGGTTAGAGGTTAATAGTATTGAGAGGAATATTAATCTAAATTAGGAATCACATAATTCAAAAATTAATTTATTACTTGATACTTATTTGATAAGGTTGTCTAATAGATTAGTGGTAATTCAATATTGAGGCAAGTCGTGTAATTTGATATCTTTAGAAAACTAAATCTTGATTGAGTTAGTAGTAATAATTAGTAATTTTAGTATAATTAATCAACTAATTAATGGAATTGAACTGATACGCTAGATAATAGGATAAGAGTGATTACTAGTATTTGAAAAAATCCTTGTAGAAATGACACGTGTACTTAATTCCTATGTTATAAGTTGATTGGCACACTTGCCTTAAAGTGGTTGTAGAATAAAATTAGTATTGAATTTTTAACTTATTAAAAAGTGATTATCAAGTTGTGAATTCCTTCATTCCCTAGTAGAATTACCAAAATGGAGATAAGGAAATACGATTATAGTGGTCATGCATGTACAGTGTTTGTTCTACGTAACATGTGGCTTTAAAAGAGTCACCTATCGATGACACGTAAAGATGAGTTAGAAATAAAGGAAAAAGAGAGGAGTAAGTAGTCTCAAAGAGCTTGAACGTACATGGGACTGGTAGAGGAGGTATATAGCATTGACTCCATTGTTTTAGAGAAAGGCAATTTGTTTTGACTAGTGATGACATCTATTAATTACGTGGAGTATCTACTGCTAAGATGAGTCATTTTGCTAATGGATCATTCTTTAGGCTTATTTTGACTTTAAGCCTATGGAATGCTTCTTTTAAGTTTATGAGATTTTTCAAGAAAGGTTGAGAATGGACTGATCACTCTAACAATCCCTACTCCAAGCCCATAAGGTAATATCTTGCTTAAGTGATTCCAAAACATGAATTGAACTCTTTAGGCCTTGTCACTTGACCCAAGAGTTAAATCCAAATATTTTATATATTTCAATTATCCCTCTGCAAAGGTTATATCCATTGTTGAAGGGTTAATGGAGTTCTTAAAAGTGAGATGTAAGATCTCTACTACTAAAGAGGAGGGATAAGACTGAAGAGTAATTAGTGCTTAAGTGGATTGAAGAGAAAAGTCAAGATGAAAAGAATAGGGGTGTTAATGAGTTATTAAAAAAAAAAAAAAAGAGAGACACGAGGTGTCACGCCCCAAAGGGTATCCTAAACGTAACAGTCCGCCGCATGCTAAACAAGACTTAAGAATTACTACCATAGTCATTTAGAAGTCTCTTGTCAGTATGTAAGGTGGTCTCTTATGACGATATAATACATAAACAATTGAAGATAGATAGTTCAATTTGATAGGATAAGCATAAAAATATAAACCACAGATATCTCAGGATCAATTACAAAGCATTAAGGGGCATTCCCCTGCTACACATAATTCTAGGTATTATCCTTTTTGGTAACAATTGATCTTTCTAGGTTCACTACTAAAGACTATACCAACCAATCGTAAACTTCTAAGGAGACTCCTAGTCTCTCATTATCTGATTTGGCCAGGTCCGAGGACGCAGCCATGAGTATGGGAACTGCATTAAAAAGAAACTGTAGGGGTATAAGCTACGCTGGTTTAGTGAGTTCCACTCTCAAAATTAAATGCTCAACAAGTAATATAGATCAAGCAAGTTATATTAACAATCATATAAATGCATAAACAAGTGAGCATACAATACATAAGACCGTCCAAAAGTCTTATGTTGAATGGATTTGCACCCTCCATTCGAGTTAGGTGTTTCAGGCCCATACGATCATAAATTTCAATTTTTCTCATTTATATTATGGTTGATACAGGTGCCCACCCACACACATTTTCAATTCCGGCTCGTACGCCAACATTCGAGTTTACAGGCCCCTTGTTGCCCAGCTATTATACCTTCTTCCCACAAAGATATAATAATCTATGCAATGTGACTCACATATGGTATGCATGGCCAACTTGATTATAAGATCATGGCATAATAATTTAACAATTTATGGGTGATCATAGATATTTTAGACACTTTAATTCTATACAAAATCATACAAATATTTACAATAAGCTCATTTCGATATTCTTATCATCAATTCACCCAAGTAGAACTCATATACATACGATCAAATTTTTATCTTACCTTAATTCTAATGCCACTAATATTACAAGCATATAATTTGAAGATAGTGAACTCACTCGGCCATGGTCTCTGATCTCTAACGGTAGCGATTCAGAAACAAGAATTTCCCTCGATTCCAAAATCATCTAAACAAAAGAAATACCCTTATGAATATTTCATAACATATCTAATTCCAAACATTTCAATTAAAATTCTTTAAATTCGTAATTTCTGCGGTAATTGGAAATTCTAACTTAAAACGGCTATAACTTGGTCATTTTAACTCGGAATTTCACAAATAAGCTATCGATTTCTATCTATTTCAAAAGATCTATCTATTTAAGATGTTATTACTAAATTTTGAAAACGTTTAGGTCTTAGAATGTTCGGATCAGATCTGATCAGTAACCAAAAGTTGAAATTCTGAAATTTTTTTGTGAAATTTGCATCGTTCCTATAAAGTATATTATATGTACATGCAATATCTACAAGTTATGATCATGAATGTCATGATATGAGCCATCTACATGTAATTCCTTAATGACTTTTGATTAAAAAGAATTTTGCGAAAACTTACACCTTGCAATAGTATCATGAACACTTGTTTGAGAAATTTAGCTTTATTCCTTTGAAAATCATGTATATTTTCATTAGGATAGAGTCTTGATGACATATATACTTAATACTTTTATTATATTAGCAAAAATTTTCATTTAAAGGTTGGAAAATAGATGTTTAAGTGTGGGTCTTGCCAAGTGACGAATTTTGCACAATTTTTGGAAATGAAAATGTTGTTTGATCTTAGTTGGAAAACTTTTCCTTTGTTTTAAGTTCCTACTTTGATAAAACACATTTACTCTTATAAAAATCAAGTCTTTAATACATCTATAGTCTAATGCCTCTATTTACATATTAAAATACTCATTTCGATATTTGGAAATGGGTGTTTAAATAGAGATCATTTTTAGATACGAATTTTTGGGAAATTATTTTTGAGATTGTTTCTTGTGAAAGCTCATTTAATCTTTCTAAAATTAAGTCCTAATCAAACCTACCCCCTAAGACTTTCATTTCTTTAGTAAAACCCTTGTTTTAGGATTGGAAAATAGGAGTTTTCTTGGCATTTCACCTTAGTTACGAATTTCTACATGTTTGTTGAAGTTGAATCATAGATCTAACTTAACTATTGTAATCATTTTCTTGTTTTGAAAATTTCTATTAGTAAAACCATGATCAACTCATAAAAATTACTAACTAATGATATCTATTACCTAAGCCCTTCATTTTACATGTAAAACTTTCATTTTGAAGTTGGAAAATATGTTTTCTAAATGGGTCTTTCTCAAGATCCGAATTTTAAAATTTACTTTTTGAAAGAAACAAAATGGATCTTGAGTTTTGATCAACACTTTCCTTAAGAATATCATGTAGCAAGTCTTTCATGAATGAAAATCAAGTAACTATGCCATTTTAACTACTTTAAACAAGTAGATCTACTATACTACTCATGTTATGAATGTAATGCAACAATGACAATATGTAGATGTTAGTAAAAATGAAAATATAAGAACAAAATTTCTATATGAATAACATATAACAATAGCATAGCGAAATACTTAGTATTTTAACTTTAATAGTAAGATCTACACATTGTGATGGTAAGGATATCATGTTCTAGTATTTCCACATCCCTAGCATAAAGCTGGGAATTTTTTGTGGAACCACACATGTATCACCTTGCCATTACATGTTTTATAGTAGTAGGGTCAAGATCTATTACCTATTTAGTGTTTTGGTGAAGGACACTTGAAGAAAACAAAAGTGTGTGTGTGTGTGTGCTTGTGGGAGGGGGTCACAACACAAGAGGGAGGAGAGCGAAAGAAAAAAAAAACTTCTAAAAGTGGTTTTGTGAGAAAATGAGAGAAAGTGAAAAAGTGAAAGATGAAAATGAGTTTATATAGAAAAAGAAATCAGGGTTTCCATGAAAAAATTAATTGAAGAAAAATCAAACAAAAGAGAGAGCGAACGAGAGAGGGGGGTGCGCCGGTTCTATGAGAGGGGGAGAGAGAGAGAGAGAGAGAGTTGAATTTGATTTGTGTAATAAAATTCAAACTTAATGAGTAGTTTGAGTACAAAATATATTGGAAAGTTAAAATTGTAAGGAAATGATGTAAATTGTAAGAATAGATTATAAGGATGTAAGAATAGCGTATGGGTGGTTGTACTTGATGAATAGTGTAAAAGAAAGCAAAAAGTTGATTAGATACTTAAATTACCGGTAGTAAAGAAAATACGATAAAATGTTATAACTGTAATTTTTATAGCTCAAAAAACTATATAACTGATATATTTAGAAATATTATGAAATTACGAATCTAACGGTACTAATATCATATATTTAATATCCCGAGTCCCGGGACATGCTTTTTAAGATTTGTATCCAATACAGCTCGAAATAGGTCGAAAATCCACTAATCTGATATTGTTTAGCATTGTAATATTAATACGAACCAATCTACACTTTCACTCGTGTTTCGACTTCTGGGATTGGAACACGGGATTGCCGGATCTAAACGGCTAGGGTTTCTTGAGGTTTTGTTGACTTTTCGATTGAGGATTTTATCTTGGAGTTATCTCATTTCTATTGTTTCGAGGTTCCGTTCTTGGAATTGCCAAACACAGGGTTTCCAGGTCCGATTGGTCAAGAGGTAATCTTTTAGGGTTTCAGTTTCTGGTTTTAAGGTTTCCAAAATCGAACTCAGGTTTGCTAAAAAAAAAACAAGGGTTTATACGAGGACCACACATGCTGAAACTTTGAAGAGAAAATGAAGAAAGCTTGTTTATAGACAATTAATGGCCAATTTTGCCTTGGTCCAAATTTGAGATAATAAAATTATAAGTCGGCTATGTAAATTTTTGGTGGCTAACAAATTGTGCTTGGCCATAGATCATTTCTTCTTGGCCAAAAAAAATTAAGTTGGTTAAAACAGACTTTAGAAAAACACAATGGGCAAGGGAAATTTGCCCTATAAATAGGCATCGGCACAAGTCATGCTATGTCCGTTATGTTGTATATGTATGCCTTGTCTTTGTGTAGTGTGTTATGAGATGTTTAAAAACTCAATAGAAGAAGAATTGATAGTTTTGAAAAAAATTCTCTTTGATGTTCTTTTGAGTTTTTGGTGTAAGAAAAATATTATATTTGTATTGTATGGTTGTAACAACTAATTACAAAGTAAATATTTTTTTTGATTGTCTCTTAAAAACACCTGTGGTCTTCTTCCACTTTTGGAGTTTTTTACGTAAAAGCTTGTCTTGTTAATATCTCAATTGCTGTTTATTATTTTTCTTTCAAAAGTTAACCTGAGAGTATAGAAATTTACTATAATTAATTAAGTGAGATTGTTGAAAATCCCAGCAAGAGGGAAGTTCGAGAGTTGAAATGTTGTTTTTGTAATGGTATGCACCATGTTACGAAGTGCCTTGAAGAAAGAAAATCTAGCTACACTAATAGCAGGATGAGAATGAAATGTAAATTCAGTACACTGTGCGTCTTTTATGCCATGGAATCCCACGATACCATGAAACTCATACACTAATAGCAGGATGAGAATGAAATGTAAATTCAGTACACAGTGCGTCTTTTATGCCATGGAAGCCCACGATACCATGAAACTCAAGGCATAATGTATGTTGGAATCAAGTTGGTTAAGAGGAAGATGAATGTGAAGATAGATATGGCAGCCTTACATTTATTTATTGGGCAAATGTAAAATTTTACATATGAACCAAAAGTTAAAATTTATTATATGAATTTTATATCAGTCAATTTAATATTTAATTAAACTTTTTATGATTACTTTTACTATCCCATTAATATCGTTGACTTTTTTTACTAATGTGAAACAAGTAACATATCATCAAATTAAATTTATCCAAATACCATCTAGCTTTAATAAACTATCTCTTTCATTACATAAAATAGAACAGACCATGTTAGTGAGGTTAAAAAAATAGTTATAAAAAATTCAATTGAATATAAAATTTATCACTTCAAAGTTTAGATATAGAATTGAATTTTTATATAAAATTTATGTATCAAATTTGATAGGAGTAACTTTCCCTTGGAATTGACAATCGGTGAGCAACAACGGCAAAAGGACAACAATTAAAGTTTTTTTTGGTTTACAATACTATATTCATGACTGTAAATTTTATTTGTAGGTTATCGCTATTCAGAAAATTATTAAATAAGTAATACATACTGTATGTATGTACAAATGATGTGTAACTATCAATTATGCTTAAACAAATAGACGAGTTAGCGGGTAGAATTCAAAATATCCACCACCCATGACATGTCTTAATTATTTTCTTCATGCCGTGGATGGCACACCCACAAATATGACATACTACAATAATAGGCATTGGCAACCGGCAAGAGGCTATTCAACATTACATGACATGTTGATAAGTAAAAAGAAAACTCATGTGGTCAACAAGTTGAGCTCCAATAATTGGTTAATGATCTTAGTTTTTACCCTGATAGCTGCATTACACATTAAGAAAGGTATCATGGTCCCATGTCCTTTAATGACAACTTCAAGATGCATATGATTCTCATTAAGTAAAATGTATCAACTCTGATTTATGATCTTTGTAGGTCTGGTTATAATGAGATTCTTCTTACTTTATTCCCTTTATTCAACTTTCCTGCTGTATGGTCTTTATCACTTTTCTGCTTTCAAATGTGAAAGCCAAATTCTATTGTCTCCAACAAAAGGAAGCCACAAGATTGCATCAAAAGAATAATACATTTGTATATTTATTATCATTAAACAGCATGAAGTAATTAAGAAAGAAGATACATGGAAACAACGTCAAAACGTTTGCATAGGACTCATTTGAATGAAAGATCTGGACTAGAACTATGGTAAGGTAGATGTATTCTGGGTAAAATTAAAAGAAAGCGGTTTCTCTTTGTTTTTGGCATCTAATTTCTATTTTACATCTCCAACTGCTTCATTCATTTTTCCTCTGGGCCACTTAATCCCACCTCTCAGTGATGTCTTGATTTGATCCTCTACTTGTATAGGAGGGACAATGATCCATCTGTAACAACGAACATTGACGCAAGAAGCGTTGTTTTTCTCTCAACGAAGCTAAGTAGATCCAGCCAAGAGAATTTCCAATGCTGATCTTGAGACTTGACATTTTCACAAAAAAAATATTATGCCCGTGTTTGCTCTGCTTATCAAAAAGAGCACAAAAACTATGAGAATATGAACAACTGGATTGCCATAAATAGAGCTTTTAGAATGCTTTTTGCTGTAAAACTTCATGGAGATGAGCTTTCATCATCTGAGCTTCTAGCTTCTCTTATGTTATACCGGTTCAAGACGGGCAGAGAAGCAGTTGATGATATTCGGAAGGATCTTGCAGCACCCACCATTGTCCTCTCTTGCATCCTTCCTACATCCTTGCAGACATGATCTAATACTGAGAGGAAATCTCTTACGATCATAAAAATTCTGAAAGGATGAGCTTCTTCTTTGCTGCATCCCCATGAAAATATTCTGTAGCTTCTTTGACAAGGGATAAAGCCTTATTCTCATCGTCCTTGATTCTTTGGATTTCCTCATCAGCCTCTTTTAGAAATTCTTTCGTCGACTTGAAGAATTTTCCTGCCATATCTGGTTTCTCATATTGCAGCACGTGCCTTACTTTCTCAAGGCCCATTTCAAGCTTGTTGACATAACTGCTCAAGACGTCTGAGTCCATTCCTGCTGCCTTTTTGACATTGCTGAGGTCTCTGCTCAGCCCAGCCACAACTAGCAATCCTTGCTTCTTGAAATCATCTTCTTTTGTTCTAGATTGTGTTTTGTTCTGATCATTTTCATTTGCTGCATTAGCTGATTCACCCTCAGACCTAATGATTTCCTGAACCACAAAATGGAGCAGTGTGGTTTTTCCATCAGTGCCCTTTATGTCAACCAGTTTGAGAAGCGTATCGAGCTTGAAAGCTCTAGCATCACCACGATTTGTACCAACATTCATTCGATTCCCTGTCCTGAGTACAGCTTCAAGGAGTTTAAGGAATAACCGACTGTTCTTCAATTCTTCACTTGCCATCTGACATGTAGGAAATTCAATAGATTATAAGTCCTTAGCATTAGCAGCAAAAAGAAAAACAGTTATAGTGGCATATAAAGCACTCAACATCGGAGGGATTATGTTCTGTGTTAGCATACCTCTAGTGTTTCAAAAGACTTCCTCAGGTACTTCACTTCTGTGTCAAAATTTGCCCTATACAGCATTGCTTCAACTCTTTTAAATGCAAATGGAATATCAAGTATGCCCTTGAGAAATCGCTCTGCCGATCCTAGCTTTGAGATGTCACCATCATAACCCGAAGCTTTATCTCTTCCTCCTTTGTTGGAGCCATTTTTACAAGTGTTTCTAGAAGCTCTCCACCCAAGCCTTCTGGATTGCCTATGGCATTGGCACATGAATTGCAAAAAATTAGTGAATTTCCAGTGAATGAAAAGCTATTCTCTTCTGCATTATCTTTTATGCAAACAATAGTGCTATAATCTACATCTCTTTAATTTCTGCACCATATTTTTTTCCACCAATCCAGCTAAGCTTTGAACAATAACAAGCTTAAGCTAGTTAAATGACATTTATGCAAATAACAAGCTATCGTATATAATCAAATAACTAATTCTATGTACAGGTTCAAAATAGGTCTCTCTCAAAAGTAAACAGGTGTAAACTTTCTGTGTCCTTTCTTGGCCAGATATATGTAATCTTATTTATCAGCATATTTAACGGATATGTAACTTCTCAGTGTGCACAACAATTAAAGATACATCAATCAGGAACTGATCAATTTAACATGGATACATCAACATGATCTGAATTTGTATATAATACATAACTTTGTTTTACCTTAAGAACATTTCCTCAGTTTTCACAATGTTTTTGTTTACAAATTTGATTTTTCCCACCCTGAATATGCTATTTATTCTGTAAATTATTCATGAAAATTGTTTTCATAAACAAACACAAAGGAGCTGTTTGGTCAACGAGAAGACAAGGACTGCATGTTGGGAAGCTACAACATGGCTGAGTAATGAAAATTGCAGAAGTATACCCAAAGTAATCCAAATGCAACAAAACATTGGATACAAGCTGTTAGAGAGAGACAACATAATTTGGACATTAGCTTAAGACTTGATTTCTAATTCAGACATATAAAATCAAATAAGTCTGAAGCAAAATAGATGGTCATTATGATGTTGGAACTTGATAATTGTGTTGGTAGGACTTGCTATACTCCTATTTGTGAAGGAAAATGTTAATTATATTGCAAGATGAGTGGGGCTTTAGTAATATTGAAGCAATGACATACTGTAGATAATGATAGATGCTGTATATAGTATTGCTGAAGGATTTTGTCACAGGATACCTATCTTCTCATCTTGCTTTTGAGATTCCTTCAGGATGGCTAAGAAGATTTTTGTCTCCATTCCTTTCTTTCCCTTCCCTATTCTTGTTTGTTTTCTTTTGCGTGGTTGAAAAATATAATACAATAATGTAAACCGGCATGATAACCAATACCGGTTTTCACTTTTTTTTTCCCCCATATTGCTGGTGATGTGGATGTTGTTATCTTTGCCTATCTTTTTCTATGAACATCTTCGCTTTATAAACATAAGTTTTTCCGAATAAAGCTATAAGTGCACTAACAAGAGGAAGATCATAAATGTGTGGCTGAAATAGATTTGGCTATAGAAATATCAATGAACAAAAAGGAAGCAACAACAAGTTTCAGCGACTGAATTTGAATATCAATGAATCCTAAAATCTTCACAATGTGCTTATAGATCGAAAAGAGAAGTATGATATGATGGCAAATATAAATGAGACAAATTTCAATACGTACCATCTAGAAGTGCCTCAGACACTTCATCCCTTGTGACATTCAATGCTCTCAGTAGAATAGCAATATTTTGTGACTTCTTGGGATCCAAAACCCGGTTTTCGTGCTCAACGGGAGGCAAAACTGATCTTCTAGTGGTTTCTTTTGAAACTGGATTCGAGGAATTGCATCCGAAAAGTGTCTCCATCATGTCCTCATTTAACCTTAAAATAGGAAGAGCAGGTGGTCAATGGTCATACAACCTGGTTTTTGCTGGCAAATAGTAAATAATAGGAAAATTAAACACTGCAATAAAACACTTACTGAAACGAACTTGATTTAAGCTGGTCCCACACTGTAGCTCTGTCTGAGGTTGCCCTTACCTTATCCCAGTGGAGTGGCTTCAACTTTGGCTTTCCTTCATCTTTGTCTTCCTCATTATGCCTATCCGAAGAACTGGCACTTTTATTGTTTTCTTCATCAAGTCGTGTTATTCCAGTTCCAGAAGTAACTTTGGAAACAGGGGTACAATATGCTGCTTTTGTACTTTCTTCTGAAGCAATTGAGGCTGATTTTGTTCCTAAACTTTCAACTTTTCTTAATGTTGAAACCATCCCTGCTTGTGGCGGGGGTGGCCGTGGTGGTGGTGGTGGTGGTGGAGGTGGAGGTGGAGGTGGAGGCGGAGGAGTAACCTGAGACTTGGTTTTACTCAGTTTGGGGGATGGGCTGCTGATTGATTGGAGAAGTGCCATATTTGGAGGTGGTGGAGGGCCAGCAAATTTTGGCCGTGTAGGCGGGATTGGAAGTGACCGTGCTGGACTCTCTTTGCCTCTACTGCTTTGTGGAATGTCCCTGGATTGCTGTGTCGGAGGTGAAGGCATTGGTGGTGCAGGCGGTGGGACTGGAGCTTGTTTTATGGATGGTATAATGACATGTTTCATCTCTGGGGAAGAAGCCGAAAATCGTGACTTCGGGGAGGTTCTTTTGGAATGAGGAACAGGGGGAGGAACGTTTTTATCATTCCTAGCTGATCCTAGCAAACCATTGTTACTATTCCTGGAACCATAACGCGTGATCGGAGTGCAATAACTTTCCTCATTGCTCACGGAAGAGCACTGTGGGGTATAGAATGCAGTGTCATGACTCTCCTCGTCATCATCAGACGAATACGATTTCACTGGAGATGGATTTCGAATCGGTGGCTTCCTCAGTGGTGGAAGAGGCTGTAATTCAGGACTCGGCCGGTATCGCTCCGATCTTTTAGCAGAATTGAGTTTATGATAGGGCGATCCATTTGCTGCCCCATTTTGATCATTCGTCGAGGTCGATCTGGTGTTAGAAGGCTCAACAGTGCCTATGTAGAGGAAATTCGATGGTGGCCTTGTTGGTTCCTCCTGAACTGAATTGGCTCCAACAAGCTTTTGAGTCTCACCAGGATGTCTTGTCCTGTGTCTGTACAAGAAGAAAGCAAGAGCCGACAGCATCCCAAGAGTGACAATCCCAACAGAGATCGCAATTGCCACTGTCTTGGTCTGTTTAAGTGGTTGAGTGGCGGTTGGGATAGGCGATGCTGTCCCATTAGCAGGTGCCTGTGGTGGTTGGTTCTGGCCTTGGGTCTGCCCTGAAGGGACTTCAGGAAAGAATGGCTGATCAGGATTGGGGAAAGCCTGGCTGTCGGTTGGTGGCGGTGGCGATGGCAGCAGCGGGGAAGAGTCGGCGGTTGGTGGTGGGGCCGAACTGGCTGGAAATAAGGGCTGATGGAGATCTCCTCTGGCTTAGGATTCTGCAATATTGTGGTGTTGAATTTTGGTAAGGTCTTGTTTTGTTGTGTGAAGTGGAATTGTCTTTGAGTGGACTAAATTGAAGAAAGCAAACAAAAGAATACTGAAAGACCAAAAGATGCTCCAGTAATGAGCTTTCATGGTGAGTTTTCCTGGGTCTCTGATGTGTTTTCCCTCTCAACAAATTCATGTCTGGATTTTGTCTTCCAATTCTCTTTGGATTTCTGTATGTGTATGTGTATGTATGTGAGAAAGAGTGATAGAAAGAAAAAGAAAGAAAGAAAGAAAGGAAGAGAGAGAGACAGAAATTATGAGAGGAAACTTGTTTTGGCTGCAAGATCTGGATGCTCCACTGGGTGACATCATCAGGGTTGTATTGCTCTCTTTTTTCATATTTTATTCCAATTATCATTCTAATTCCTCACATACTGTATATTATAAGAAAATATGTATACATATTTCTTTTTCTTGTCTTTTTCAAATTTAATTAATGGTAGCATTAATGTCTATCATTCTTTTTTAAAAAGAAATTATCAAAACACAAATTGTATGAAAAATTATTGAAATATCAATATTAAAACACATCATAAAAATACGATATATTATTTTATAAAAGTATCACATATTATAAGTATAATACAAAAAGATATTGTATGTATTATATACAATACACGTGAACATCTCATGTTTTAAATATAATTCACATATTATAATTTACACTAATGCCATACTTTTAATATGCAATACTCTTACATTTTAAATATCACATAATTTAATATTATTTATATAATTAATTTCGTCTAATTTATATTTATATAATTTTTTTACACAAATTGACAAACGAGAAATTATGATCTTAGGTACTATATCACCCCCTATATTTATGAAGTTTGCTCATAAAGTGTAGAATATTAAATTTTTTATTGTCACTCTTCTAAAAATATAAAATAGAATGTAGTAGAGTAAAACTTTATCATAGTGCTCGGATGAACACAAATAAAAATCAGATTCTTTGGTAAATAATCAATTATAAGTTAAAGGATCATATATAAAGGCATATAACTCGATAAAACTTTGTGTGAACAGCATCTTAGGAAATAATTCACTTTTAACTTTTATGCATTTGCTTTTTGATGTGCCTTCAAAAACGTTTGTTTGATAAAGCCACCATTAATGTGGTTTAAAGGTAGGTTAGAAAAAATTAAATAATGTATAAATTATAAATTTCCTTTTTCTTTCCGTAATATTATAAATTACTTTCCATTTCAGGATTAAAAATTTTGAACACCATGCAATTTCTTTCTATATGGTCAACAGGAACCGTAACGCCGACGTGGATAAATTACAGATTTAAAATTCAAAGGATTATTAATAATGACATTAAATCCCAGATGAAAGATAAACTGTAATACTTTGAAAAATGACGAATCTATTCTCTTTTTCTCTTTTTTTTCTTTTTCTTTTTTTTCCCTTGTTTTTTTTTTTTAATTCTCTTCTCTTGAATTTGAAAGGAAATTTTGCTTGCAAAATATTTAATTTGGCACTTCAACTTTCCATAAAAATTTAATTTAATATCTCAACTTTGAAATAATTAGTTTAGTGTAAATCAAACTTTTTATAGTTATTATTAGAAACCCACTAACACCATTTGCTTGATTCCTAAGGTAAAAGCAACATCTTATCTATTTTAGAAATAAAAATAAAAATTCAATAATATATCATTCTTCTAAGTCCATAGACAGAGTAAATGTGTTAAAGACATAAAAAAAGCGACAAAAAGTTTTATTAAAATATAAATTGATCACTTCAAATATAGGTATTAAATTGAATTTTTATGTAAAATTTGGGTATAAAATTTTATATTTACCCTAAAAATATAAAACGGGAAGAAGAAGAGAACTTCTTTTAAACTAGAAATATTCGACAGAAATATTGTCTTGCCAAGAAAAGTATTAATCTGTTCTTACTTGAAGATATTAAACTCATATAAATGGAACAAAAACAAAGTTATTACCATTATTACGCTTGTTACGATTATAGCTTCTAGTTCCAGTAATATCACTTGCTAAAATGTAAGATATATTGTTGTCTAAATACGTTAATTATAGTTTAGTTCTTCCCCCTTCACGATGTTATCCAAAGCATGCCAATAATCACACTTGTCACACTCCTTATTAGTATAATACATGTCTAAAGTTTCTATACAAAATAATTACTAATATACTGTTTGGATGAAATTAATTATCAATTTTTAGTTGCAAAATCGTGTTTAAGAAACAAAATGTTCAATTTTACACAAAAATAAGAATCGCGATTTAATTTTTGAATACCATCGCAATATCGTGATTATTAATTGCGATATAAGTATTTCTATCAATATCGCGATATTATTGTGTACGCTCAAACGTGTATCGCGGTTTATAGTCACAATATGCAAGCATATATCGCATTTTAAAAACGCGATATACATGCATTTAATGTTCATTCATATATCATGTGATAAAAATACTACTTTGATGTGGTAAATTGATAATTATTTTTATTTTGGCCTTATTTAAGGAATTAATTTCAATTAGTATCCTAAACAAGAAATTAATTCCACTCCTTACCCTCTTCAAATATCTTTTAAATTGGATCACATCAGGCTCATTGGATTCTATTTGGTTCGTTACTTGCTTTTAATCGGGTGGGGTTTCATAACATTTGTAATGCTTCAATGGTAAAAAAATACTAATTGGATTTTTTTTTTTTCAGTAAGATGAATTTTATTCAATATAAAAATATTACAGCAATCAAATTCCTCAATACAAAATGATCCATAAACAAAAAAGGTGGGAGTATTAAAATCCAACTGAATAATGGCAAATCCTTCAAAAGTTTAATTGTCCCATGTAGAGAATAACACTACTGGCGAGTGAAAAAAAATCCCATCCCATGATAGGATGACATAATCCCACATGGGGATAACAACAAAAAGAGAAAAAAAACAATAAATACATAAAGTAAGAAATTAAAATTAAACCGCTTATTCAAGAAGCCGTTAATAATTCAAATTTTCAATTGTTAAGATCTCTTCATATTCACCAGATATATTGAAGTAGACACATGACGGTGGACTGTGATGAATATGATGATGAAAATGGTAGAAAAGAGATAGATCTAAAAAATTATATTAAAAAAATGAAATTCTTAGATATTGAAATAAACAAAAATGAATTTATAGTTTTAAGGTGCTAAGAGAAGAATAAAGGATTAGAGAAGAGGGACGGCCAAGGCGTCATGTGGCCACCCCTCAAATGCTAGGATTAGTGGTTTTTTTTTTTTTTTTTCCTGTGTTTGTAGTGAAGAGAGAGAGAGAGATTGGTTCACTCTTTTACTATTAGGCATTTTAAGCCACTTAATCTTAAAATATTTTTTTATTACTGTTGACTTTGACTTTACTTCTACTGTCATAGTTTTATAAACTAATACTACATATGCATGTTATCATGCACCATTTGAAATTATTATTGTATTGAATGTTATTGATATACATGGGATGTATCACATTTGAACAATTGGCAATATAAAACTTGATAAATCATCAATGCCCGTTATAATGCTGTAACAACCATGCCCGTTTTCTTGTCTTATTGGTTTCATTATGAATGTAATAAAAATTCAGCGGATTGAATAAATGACCTTATAATCGACAGACGTATTTTTCATTTGAAGAATAATTCTAGGAATTTATTAATTCTAAGGAAAGCTGTTATTATAGTGTTATTCTATTATACAAAATAATGAAACTACAAACATGAATTATTATTCAATACTTTATTTTATATTTTTGTTATAAACACTTTTATTTTTGAAAATATCACTAACATAATTATTATCTCTTTGTAATGAAGACACATATTTATTTTTTTTAATTACTTATTTTATTTTTTATGTGAAATGAACATTATAATGATCACGTAATTACCAAAAACTCTATTAGCCTATAAAATCTCTATGGAATTCAGAAGTGAACAAGTGATTAAAATTTAATAGTTTTTAGGTACTAGGAGAAAACAGTCCATAGATCTTTTCTTAAAAAAAAAAGAAAAAAATTCTAAAATGCAATAAATATAAATGAAGGAATGACGCGAGGCAAAGGGAATCCCCACAACAGCTACTTTTCCTTTTAAGTGGAGGAAGATGGCCACGTTGTGGGGTAATATTTAAACGGCCGAGGATACTAATCGGTTTTATTCTTTTTGGCGAAAGCCGAGGATAAAGTACATGTGACATATTCCCGTTCCCCCTATCCTCTCTTTACTCGTCTCTTCCGTTCAACAGAAGTTTCGGTGATATATTTATGGAAATTCAATGCTTTCCTTAGTAATTTTTACGGAATGGGTCTATTATTATTCAATTGTTCATATAGTATAATTAAATAATTAAAATAACTAATATTTTAATTATTATATTTATTATAATAATTAAATGATTAACATGACGATTATAAACCTATATATGACTATATATATACATACATATACAGGAAGAAGTAGAATCCATCTAGCAAATACGGAAAAAGTACGCACTTAGGGGAAAAAAGCCAGCTCTACCTGCTTTTGATTTATTAAGTGAGCGAGAAAAAGTGCCCTCTCATCTATTAGTCATACAGCACCAGTAAAAATATAAAATAAAATAATAAAAATAAAGGAAGCGTAAAAGGGGTTAAATAGGGAAAAAAAAATGGAATCCAAAATATTGCTTCCTTGAAACGAATGGACTTTGGAAAATAAGAGCATTTAGTCAAGGGTGCTAACTGAGGCGTAATGTTATAAAGAATTCAATCCGCCAAAGATTTTATAGAGTTTTGAAACCGATTTAGACATTACCCTTTTTTTTTCCAATAAAAAACACATTATATTCATTAAGCATAGTCAACAAGATAACCCAAACAACAAACATAAGTCCTAATAGGTGAATATAGGAGCTTCAGGAAAGAGCACGGTGTAGATAACCATCAATCATATGGACACATCTTTTCCCTAATAAAAGAGGCTATCTAATCTGCTACACAATTTGCAATTATCCAAGGATAATAAGATGAAATGCTACTATTCTGACAAGAATGAAGAAAATGAAGGGCCTTCTTAAAAAACACCATGACTGCTAATGTAAAGCGAGTGGCTAACGATTAATGTCATATTTGGTATACAAGAATCGTTCAGAATGGAATTGATTGGAATCAAAGGAATGGAATTGAATTGAATCAATAAGGGAATGACAAATCCATTACTTTGTTTAGATATGGACACGAAATGGAATGGAAAAGAATTACTTTATATTACAATTTACTAAGAATACCTTTCACAAATAATACTATATTAAATTTATATAAGGTAAATAGGTAATTTAATTAAGAACTTTAAGGAAAGGCGAAAAGGAATCTCGATTCCAGCTTTTTATAACGCTTCCAAACGTAGAAAAAGAAATGAAAACCGAAATCACAATTCTATTTCGGTTCATTTATTCATACCAAACGTACCATAAAAACCCAAATGGCTTTGAAATAATTAGAATAAAGATGAACATAACGCCAGCCCATTTAGACATTACTTTTAAACCCCATGGGGATTCAAATTTTAGATATATCTTGATAGAAAAAATTAACCAATAAAATAAAAAATGCATCAATTAATATATATATGTATATCAATTCCAGTTATCCTATACATATCGCTAATAATTACATCACCATTTGTCTCTCTTAATTCACTTATTCATTCTTTTATGATATAAATACAATTATTAGTTTTAAGATCTACGTTATTTTATTTACAATGTAGGGATTGAGATCGAATCTTTTTACCCATATATATATACATATTGTAAAGGGGTTTCAACTTAGATATATATTTATTATCACTTATTTGGGTTTGACTTGTAGATTAGGTGATAGAGCTTAGCGAATCTAGTTCATTTATTTGGATGCTTGGAGATTTGGCTTTATGGGCTTGAAACAGAGACTGTTGACTGATCTGTTGCATTTAACCTTTTTTAGACGAACTCATGCATGTATGAGAATGACTACTGGCATTTGTTTATGTAAGGCATTCAGGATAAATATGAATTGAACTTACTCTATCTCATTCATCGATTATTAAGATAATCTGATAGTTATTGTTAACTCCAAGTGCCTATAAATATTTAGTCACTCCTTCTTGTTTCCATATTTTGAAGAGAGAAGATAAAAAGCATTCCATAGAGGAAACTCTATTCTCAAGAATCAAACAGGCAATTCAAGTAGAAGGCTCAAGGTTAAAGGGTTGACTCAGGGAGTCTAGTCAAACTTCTTTACTTGTCACATGAGCATTTGAAACATTAAAACTATACATTCCTACTCTTCATCATTCTCTCCATGCCATCCCATCAAGTGTTATTCATTATCAACACACTAAAGTGATGATAAACCCAATTTACTCCTTATTCATAAGTGGTAAATTATATTTTAATTGGCCATCTTAGTGGTTAATAGTATAGAAGTAGCACTTAAATCTCTTTTTATTTGGTTACAAGCCTTCAAGTTGTTAATTTTAAGGGGAAAAAAAAAGATTTTCATCAAGTTTGGAAGTTGTTTGCGTAAGAAAAAATGATGATTTGTGGAAGACATGAGATAGACATATGTTTGTCAATTACTCATGTCATTGGAAATTCTAGAGACATGCTCAAAGAAACTGAATGAGGAAACAAGATCAAGATGACCTTAGGACACAATTGTGTTTTAGTCATGTTGCAACCAAATTTGAGTAATTTTGACCATAAAAAGTTACACAGCTTTGAGACATGTTGGTGTCTTCTATATCCTTCTTTGCATCCTGTAATTGCCATACGCGATGTAAATTTGGAAAGTTCGAACTTGTACTTGAAGAAAAAGACAACTTGGAATGTTTTAGGAAAGACTTACAGACTCCAACTTCCACATCTATGGAGATCAGCCACTTTCATAATTTAAAGATCTACTTGCCTATTTTAGATTTGTTGCTTGCTAATTAAGAAGAGAAAACTTTCTTAGTATTCCAGATATCAACCTTCCTGTTTTTCGAGTAAGAAACTTCCTTTTCTATGCTTAGAGGACATCTAAATATGGAGCAAAACCCCATACAGCCAAGGACATGAACTTCCAATAATCACTTTATATTATTAGATTGAAGCAAGTCAAGTGTATGCTTGAAAAACAAGTTGTAACATGGGGTTTATGTCTGTATTTATTTTCTTTCCTACTCTTTGTGTTCTTTTTATTACTCCTATGGAGGAGTAAATCCTTTATTCAAATTTTGATGAACCCTAGGATGCTTTTGTGATTTGTACTTATTATTTTCAATTATTATGGATTTCATGCATATAATTGTGTTGTTTTAATTGTCCATCTTGAATCGATGATATGTAATATCGATTATTGATTTGATTTCACTGAAGTTAATTGAAAGATTACTTTTTTGAATAGATCCACACAATTAGAGGGAGTTACATGCAATCTTAGCAATAAAACGACATAAATCTTCAAGATTCAGGTTAATCCTATTATGGGAATTCAAGGTAGTTAATGTTATTCTAGAGGTTTTAACTAGAAAGAAAATTCAATTTAATCAAACTATGATTATATTTCAATAATCTTGAAAGAGATATTAAATTATATTATAAATTCCTACTATTTAAGAATACTAATAATAAATATTGGAATTATCTTTAGTGGAGTCATACAAATTCCTAGTAGGGACTCGGAATCTAAACGTCTTTATAATTTGGTTAATCATTGTAATTCTTGACTTATGATTAGTTGGTAATTGTTACATATATATCATGACTAACTTGAATTTTTAGGCTAAACAATAGGAGAAAGGTGATTATTAGTACTCATTAATCCTTATGGGACTGTACCCGCACTTAAACCATATATTCAATATTAGTAAGTGCACTTGCATGAAGTGATCGTTGTTTTGGAATTAATTTTGAGATTAGTATTACTTTCTGCACACGATTAGTGCACCACCAACTCATGTGCAAGGCATAGGATCCCTTATATTTACATTTTTTGTGATTCCATTGGGAATTAAGGAATTTGATACATTTGTGATGGTACCTCAAGAAGAAAGTCAACTAACTTCATTGATTACACCAGCCAAGATTCTAACAACACTAACCCTAATGCGGTCAAACAAGACATGACGACTCTTGAAGATGCCAACCTTAACATCAATGCCTACCCTGCTATTAACACAGAAGAAGTGATTCTTGTAAATACACACATGATGCATGTCATACAAGAGAGCAATGCTAATAAGTCATAATTTACACTTTTTAGTTGTGTAATTCAGGGCTTCAATGATTGATTTTTATAAACATTTTGTAGAAAATGGAGCTTATTTGGTTAAAATCTTAATTTTAGGGTTTTAAGGTATTATTTTAGCTTAAAGATGGAGTTTTGATAATTTGCAACATTTTTGATGATTTATTAAGTTTGGAAAATGTGCAAAGTACACAACTTTAAACATAAACTATGCTGAGAGGTTGTGTTGAGAACATAATTGATTTTTCAAGAGTACACAAGCACAGACGCAACTTATGTTCACGATTGTGCTGAAGCTGTTTTCAAGGGAACCTTTGAGATTTAAGAGTACACGACCAAAGTAAACAACAGTGTGCTTCACCCGTGTAAAATGATTTTTCAAATCTTTAATAAAGATCACATTTGGTGGAAAAGATTTGATAAAAATATAAAATAAGACGCATATTAGCGATAAAGAGAGTGTTTTTCCAAAATATGAAAGTAGAAGATGTATGAAGATTTGTGGAGTTTAAGAGATATGAAGAAGATTTATTTTTTCTCTATAAATAAGTGATTTACTTTAATGTAAAAAGAGATAGACATAATTAGGTACTTTTAAAAAGAGAAATTAGGAGAGTAAGTGAAGATCACATGAATCGTTAGAGATTAAAAGATTGAAGATTAAAGAGTTTTGCCTAACTTTGAAGAAACTTAACCCTAATATGTAACTAGAATTATTTCAATTCTTTAATAATTCAGTTTCTTAGATTCATTATGTTCTTTATTAGTTTCTTGAATTGATAGTTCTACAGTATAAATTCATGTTAGATTTTATAGTATTAAATTGAGAAATCACTATTATAAATAAATTTACATAAATAAAGAGATTTGCATGCATTCTTAAAGAAAGATGACATAATTCTTCTATATTAGGTAAAACCTAGGGTTGGTTGAAATCTAATAGCGGATTCTCTATACAATTAATACAATTTTAAGTTGCTATTGGCCATGAAGGGATTCTAATGGATTGATATAGGGTTATAGGAATTAGTAATCTCGATAGGGATGTTAAGCTAATTTAGGAATTCGACAGTTTATGTAAAGACCCAGCCTACTTAACCTATATATTAAGTATGCAAATCTCCCAACCACGTATAAACCCAAATATTAGGAACAATATTCAAGTATTATACGTAAGGTCATCTTAAAAAGATGTGTTTGTAATGGCTGCCTGTTTAAAACAGATATAACATTCACATGATTTGAATTAAGAAACACTACCACTACATAAGTAGTGGGACATCACCTATATACAAGACATACATCTCATATATATATATATATATATATATATTTCAACTTCTAAAGGATCACATAAACATAGAAATCTTACTTACAAACCAGCTACATTGCAAATACAACTTGAAATATAATTTACAACACAAGGCTTTAACAAACAAGCCTATAACTTCACAAAAATACATCAAAAGGAATCCTAAGCATATACTAGGTCTCTCTCCTAGTTATCCATAAAGTTCTCCCAGTTAATCCTATAGCCCATATCGTCATAGAGCTCGTCATCATAGTCATGTGCAAGATAGTAGCCTAAGCCAAAGGCCTAGTACACAATAATGCAAACAAATACATATGCCAAGTACACTTAGCTAAATGCAATGCAACATTCCATTATCATTTCATTATCTTTAGTTAAATGGGTAGAGATAACATTGGAGTATTCAAACTCCAATTCAAGCCTAGGATTCTGGGGTTCTTGAGTAACACAGCTGCTCAGGGGTTGATAGAGATAGACCGGATACCTATATCTCCTATATCTAACCGATAGAGAACGATAGCTTCATCTAGCGTTCGCACTCCTTTATACAATCCACTTATCCCGTCTATAATATCAATTAGTTCAACGGTCCCATAACCAGACTAAAACATATTATTTCCTCCCGAACCTAAGTAGAGAATATACCGATACAGTTAACACTATTAGCTACCCACTTAGCCAATAAAAGAAACCACCATTGCATCATGGTGAACCATTGCATCATGGATTTGAGTCATTGCATCATAAAAAAAGGATTGGGCTAAGTGCCTAAACTACCATGCCATTGCATTATGCAAGGTTGTCGCTCCCTAGATCCAGATTCAACGACGTACAGCACAACCAATTTCAATATCTTTTCATGAATCTTTTATTAAGGTCAAATTGGTATATGCCTATCCTAAGCAACAATCAATCAAAGTATTGTGTACCTAATTTGATTTGGAATTCAAAGCGAGTCTCCAATGAGTATCTATCTCTGTTTCACATAAATCAAATCATATTAACAATACTATCCTAAGCTAAGCTTATATCCACTAGTTTAAAGCTTAGGAAATCATAGGATCTTGATTAAAATTATTCAAGTCATAATATGACTTATATATATCATACAACATCATACAAGTTCAATAATTAATCATAAAATTACATTAACTATCAAACATAATTTTTTAGCTTTATTTGGAAAATGGAGTAGCTAGAAAGAAATGAAAATTCAGTCTTGATAAGTTTTTATTTTGTAAAAACTCAAAACATAAAAGTTTTAGATCTCTTTTTAAGATTTCCAACACAATTTGAATCACTTAAATCAGAGTTTGTATGAAAAATTTATGATTAATTTACGAAAACATGTTACTGCAGGAGACAGATCACGCCCCATTGCTCGCCCCTGATTTTGGAAAAATTCATGACCAAACCAAATCACGCCCTTTAGGTTGCCCGTGACTAAAGAAAAATGCATGATCAGTCCAAATCACACCTTTTATCATGCCCGTGATATCTTGCCTGACGAAATTTAAAAAAAAAAATAATGAAATCACGGTCCTATCCTGCTAGTGACGCCTCCCTTGTTTCCGACTTTTCACACTTTTCCTTTATTTTAATTTCAAAATTCAACTTTTCTCAACTCCTAACATGTCCTAAACCTTATACAAACTTCATACAACTTCTTGTACATTTAACAACATAAAACAAGAGTGATCTCCACTCCTCAACATCAAACAAGTTCAAACACTACTCTACAAGAATCAAACTCTTCTTCATCAACTTTCACCAACTCTAGCACACTTCAAACAATTCTAATATTTATCATACTTTAACACTTCAATTCCAAACCACATGAGATCCTACTACAACCTATCTACAACAACTTAAGCATTCTAAAGCTTTCCTAACAACTCTATAACATCTCAATAAGAATTTAGCATATCAACTACTTGTATTATACCACATATGCATATTTCATGGATTAAGAGGGAAATAAAGCATCTCAAACATCAAATAAAATTACCTCGATGTATATATGAGGCTTGGGGAAGGATTCTTGGTGTGTTGACTCCAAGAAAGCTTAGTTTAGATGTTGGAAATTTTGGTCTTGGAGGAGTTACAAATTTCTTGTTTTCTTGGTCTATTTTGGATGTCTAAAAGGCAAGAGGAAGTGGGCTAATACTTATCCAAGTTAGATTGACTTTAAGGGGGCAGAAATTTCTAAGGGCTTGGGCCTTACTTAGGTGTAAATTTGGGCTCAAATTGGGTTAATAATGGGACTTAAAATCTACTAAGTTTAGGGTCTTATTTAGGCCTAAAACAAGCTTAAATCCAATACATTTAATTCATTACAATAATAATTAACACTAACATGATAATTTCTAACATGAATAAACTATCAATTTAGATATATTTACCATCACTTATTATCTAATTACATACATTATAACACACTCAACATACAAACACTCTAATCTACTCAAACACATACACACATATAATTATCAAATTTAGCATGCATTAATATATATTAAAAATGGCTATTTCAGTTTAAGATAATTTATTAATTGAATCTTAAATTAATGAGGGTTAGACGGTCCAGTTAGTAGTAAATTTTAATTAAATAGTGATCTTGATTGATTTAGTAATGAATTTAATTAGTAATTAATATTTAATTAATTAATTGATTAAAATACTTAAATTTACAAGTTAGATAATATAATTAGAGTAATTATTGGTAGTTAATGATCCTCATGGAAATGATATCTATGCTTGGTGCTATACTATAGAAGCGACAGGTACACTTGTATAATTGATTGTAGAATAGTATTAAGGATAGGAATTTTAATTGAGTGAAATAATCATATCAAATGCACAAATGACATGAACGATATAGGAGAACATTATGGCCTTAGACCAATTCTTAACTGTAGGTTCCAATTAAGTAATCAAGAGGGGAGGGGTGAATTGATTGCTGATTAAAATTTTTGAAAAATAATTTCTTGAAAACATTTTTCACCTAAAGATTACTTAAACTAATGGTGTAAAAAAATATTAAATTAATATAATCAACACTGAAAGTAAAGTGCAAAAAAGTAAATGTGGCTTGACATTTAAAGAGATTCCTCCGTGTGAGTCAATACTCTTTTCTAGCACGGGACCTAATATTTCGCATCGATTAGTTCCACTAAATCAATAAAAGTAAGAGAGATTACAAATACCAGTGCTTTATCCTACTATGCCTCACTAATCTAACCACTTAGCTTGTAAACCCAATTCTCTTAAGGATTCAATACCATTAATATTAAATCATCATCACTCCCATACGGATCTTGAATATAAAAAATCACTTGGATATAACAAGAAAATAAAATTTATATACTTGAGCGGAATACGATATGATGGAGATCTTTCTTGTTTTCAATCTTTGATAAAACTGATATCTCTCCCTTAACCCTCCTTTTTGTAGCAGACGGCTTGATGGATAAAAAAATCTGCTTACAATCTTAGGTGGAGAGAGGACCAATTTATATACATATAAAAATTGAATCTAGTACGTCCATCAAGTACCTATCTTAATGGTTAAGATTTGATATATTATTAAATATAAGAAACCCTAGACCAAATCTAATATGGGTTAATTGAAATATGGGCCAGGACATTAGGCCATATTTCTTACATTCTCCCACTTGGCCGGATGTTCTACAATTACATTTAATAGTATAACATAAGGCTAGCAAAAGTCAAATCTTTAAAACCTCATCAATAAGCATCCTTTACATAACAAACTGCGTAATGAGCATTATAGCAATCACATGCTATATAGTCGCATACTCCCTTCCATATATCACTACATTAATTATTTATCATGTTAGGTTCATAAGTTGTAGATAAATAACATACAATCCACATACTTATCATAAAGACACATAATTTCTTATTCAAACAATAAAGCATGCACAAATATAATGAATAAGTTGACTTAAAATATCATAAAGATATCATTATTGAGCTCTAGAGTGTTATAACATCATCATCAAACATCAATATAACCAAGACCCATTACATGTACATGTTCTTTAAAAGTCTTTGGCTGTAATCCCTTATTTAAAGGATCTGTAATCATGAGATTCGTTCTAATATGTTCAACACACACCCTTTGTTTCTAAATCTCCTCTTTAACAACAAAGTACTTTAATTCCATGTGTTTTGCTCCTTTGGAATATTTGTCATTTTTCGAGAAGAAAATTATTGCAAAGTTATCACAATAAATTTTCAGCGGCTTACTTATGGCGTCGACAACCTCAAGACTTGAAATAAAATTCTGCAGCTATAATGCGTGAATTGTAGCCTCATAACAAGCTACAAATTTTGCTTCCATAGTGGATAAAGCAATGACAAATTGTTTGGCACTTTTCCAAGATATTGCTCCTCCAACTAATAGGAATAGATAACCAAACAATGATTTCCTACTGTCAACACATCCAGCAAAATTTGAATCTGAATATCCAATCACTTCTAAACGATTAGACCTCTTATTAGTAAGCATGTAGTCTTTCGTTCCTTATAGACATCTCAATACTTTCTTTGTAGCCTTCCAATGGTCAATACCAGGATTACTTTGGTATCTACCCAGCATTCCTACTGTAAAACTGATGTTGGATCTTGTACATGTCTGTAAGTACATCAAACTGCCCACAACAGATGCATATGGAATTGATTCCATTCCCTTACGTTCCACAACATTTTTGGACATTGCATTAGACTAAACTTATCTCCCTTTTGAATAGGGATTATTCCTGCTGAGGACTTACTCATATTGAATTTCTCAAGAATTTTCTCGATATAAGTTTTCTGAGACAATCCTATCAATCCTTCAAACCTATTACGGAATATTGAAATTCCAATCACATAGGATGCTTCTCCCATGTCTTTCATTTCAAAATTCTTAAAAAGAAATTCTTTAGTCTTATGTAATAAACCCAAATCATTAGCAGCAAGTAAAATATTATCAACATATAGAACAAAAAATATAAACTTACTCCCACTAATCTTCTGGTAGATACATCAATCAACAATGATTCCTTCAAAACCGAAAGATGTGATGGTATTATTAAACTTAATATACCATTACCTGGAAGCTAGTTTAAGTCCATATATTGATTTCTTCAATTTACACACCATAGTTTCTTTTCCTTACATGGAAAAACTTTCAGGTTGATCCATATAAACTTCCTCTTTAAGATACCCATTTAGAAAGATTGTTTTCACATTCATTTGGTGTAGTTCTAAATCAGAACAAGCCACTAAAGCCAAAATTATTCTCAATGAATCTTTCTTTGAGACGAGTGAAAATGTCTTTTTATAATCAATATCATTTTTATGATTATAACCTTTGGCAATAAGTCTAGCTTTATATTGTTCAATATTGCCATCTAAGTCGCACTTGGTCTTAAAGACCCATTTACACCCGACTCGTTTAGAACCTTCTGGCAAGTCTACAAGATCCCAGACATTGTTTTGAACCATTGATATCAACTCCTCTTTCATAGCATCAATCCATTTTTCAGACTCATCACTTTCTATGGCTTTTGAAAACGAAACAGGATCATATCAATGCCACAATCAAATTCAAACTCTTGCAAATAAACTACATAATCATCAAAGATAGCTGGCCTTCTAACCTTTACAGGTTTATTTAAAGCTATTCCAACTGGTTCATTTACATTAGCTGGTGGTAAGTTAGGTTCTTCATGTGATACCACTTCATCATCCAAATGTTGTTCTTGATTATTTTGTTCTTCTATTACAAGAATAACGTTTGGTGTGATTGTGGATTTAGGAACATTTAGTTCTTCCACTAACCTCACCATTCTCTAAAAATTTGGCATTGGCTGTCTCTACAATTCTAGAACTTTGATTTAAACAATAAAACCTATACCTTTGGATTTCTCTGGATAACCAATAAAGTATCCACTAACTGTTTGAGAATCCAATTTGTTTTCATGTGGATTATAAACCCGTGCTTTCGCAGGATAACCCTAAACATGCAGGTGTCTCAAACTAGGTTTCCTTCCAGTCCACAACTCAAAAGGAGTTTTAAAAACTGCTTTACTAGGAACCCTATTTAACAAATACACAACAATTTTAATTGCATACATCCATAAACTTTTAGGTAATGTAGAATTACTCATCATACTCCTAACGATATTCATTAATGTTCCATTTCGCCTTTCTGCTATACCATTTTGTTGAGGTGTGCCTGGCATAGTATATTGTGCACATATGCCATGATTTTGACGGAATTTTACAAACGGACTAGGATACTATCCAGATTCATCATACTATCCATAATATTTACCACCTCTATCAGACCTTATTATTTTAACTTTTCTATTTAATTGCCTCTTAACTTCCTTTACAAACACCTCAAGGGCATTTATAACTTGAGATTTTTCATGCAGCAAATAGATATAGCCATAATGTGAAAAATCATCTATGAAGGTGATGAAGTACTTTTCTCCATTAAAAGACGAAGTGTCAAAAGGTCCATATATATCGGTGTGTGTTATCTCAACAAGCTGGTTGCTTCTTATGGCTCCTTTCTTATTATGTGTGGTTTGCTTACCCTTAATGCAATCTACACATAAACCAAGATCAGTAAGATCTAGATTCTATAGAATCTCATTCTTTACTAATCTTTGTAGCCTTTCTTTGGATATGTGACCTAAACATCTATGCCACAATTAAGCTGAGTTTTCATTCACCAAACTACGTTTCATTCCAATATTATGATTAACAGTAAATAGGGATTTAGAAAAGGTTAATTTATATAAACCATCCACAAGCATTGCATTGCCAATGAAAAAAATCATCCTTATATAAATTAAAACAACCATGTCCAACCTTAAAAGTATATCCACTAACATCAAGTCTAGGAATAGAAACTAAATTTCTAGAAATTGAAGGTACATAGAGAGTATTCATTAGATCCAAGTGATGACTAGTATCTAATGTAAGCCTGGAAG
This sequence comes from Combretum micranthum, assembly GCA_024138025.1. Classification (NCBI taxonomy): domain Eukaryota; kingdom Viridiplantae; phylum Streptophyta; class Magnoliopsida; order Myrtales; family Combretaceae; genus Combretum; species Combretum micranthum. The sequence goes on from JAMXBD010002914.1 coordinate 126,586, forward strand.
TCCCTAAACCTTTAATCGAGGCCTTCATTCGGTTCCCCATAAATAGAAAATTGTTAGTTGGGCTTATGATTTGGATTGTAAGGAATGCCTGCATAATATTAGATACATGAGTAGTGGCACCAGAATCAAAACACTAAGTATGAGAAGGAACTTCAGATAAATTTGATTCAAAGCATACAGAAACATAATGTATACCTTTCTTTTCGAACCAAGCCTTACGTTTGGAACAATCCTTTTGATAATGTCCTTCCTTCTTAGAGAAGTGACATTTATCTACCTTTGGTCCCTTCTTTTCATCGTCAGCATTCTGTGATGCTTTAGCATATCCTTTCTTCTTAAATTTCTTGGCCTTTGGTTTGAGTTTCTTTCCAGCTCCTTGACCTACTAAGTTGATGGAATGAACTCCTTGCTTTTTCAATCTCGCTTCCTCCTGAATAAGCATATCGGGCAGTTCATTGACATTTCACTTATCCTTCATTATGTTATAGTTTATATGAAACGGTCCATATTTAGTAGGTAGCGAATTGATGATGAATTGCCCTAAAAGAGTCCTCTACAACCATTCCTAAGAACTTAAGTTTTGCTGCAATATCAATCATATCAAGGACATGTTGCTGCATATTCTTTGACCCATTGTACTTCATGGTCGTAAGTTTAGTCATAAGTGTCCCTACAAGCTTATCGGCAGAATGGAACTTATCTTCCATAAGCTTAAGAAAATCTTTAGCATTCTGATTTTCAATTATTGGAAGAGTAGACTTAATGTTGCTAGCACTTGTTATTCGCATGAAATTTAAACTTAATATGTTAAACCTTGCCCATGCCTTATGGTATGCCTTTTGAGCCTCTTTATTATTTTCAGTAAGGTCAACAGGCTTTTCCTCTAACAAGGCTAAGTCAAGATCCAAAGCACCTAAGTGGAAAGTGACTGCTTCCTTCCATTCAGAGAAATTTAAACCAGTGAACAAAGTAACAGCAGAAGCTTGAGAGTGAAGATTGACCGCTGCAAATTATATATAAACATTCATTGATTAACAAATTCAGTCAAAAAATACATAAAATATATTATTGGTTTCCTTTGGGTAAGCACAATAACATATATCATCATCATTATAACTGAATGCCAAGAAAACTTAATGAAGTAATTAAACACATACCATCTTGAATACATATAGCATCTTTGGACACATATATGTACTAAAGGAGTGAATAATAATTTTTCTTCCTTTATATTTATTAATTATAGAAGATTAACTTACCTTTGGGTAATTTCTTAATTTCTATCAATTAATAAACTTTACTTAATAGGCATTGCAAGTTATTATTTTAAATTATATGATTGTAAACATTTAATTAATTTGGTCACTTTGGTGACTAACAAATTAATATTAACTTAATTCCATATAACTAAAATATTATTATAATTATTTTTATTTATTTATAATATTTTATGCGTAACAATATGTAACATTATAGTTCATAAAATTCATTACAAACAAAGCATGATATTTGTAATATTATAAAAGAAACATAATATTATGAAATAAAAACATAAAACATAATAAGTTTAAGAGCAAAACATAATGTTCATCTTAATAACGAAACATGCATGATATTATATTCAATGCAAAAACATAAAAAAAAATCAATTACTTTTAGTCCATCTAAGGAATTCACGCCGCAAGAAAGGACCACAATGAAAAATAATATATAATATTATTTAGATAGAAGATTTTTCGAATCGAATTCAATGCCGGCAGTCAATATCAGAATTCAAAGTTAAAGAAAAATTTCCTCCACCATAAATCTTGATCGTAATAGCAATTACATTGCCTTCATCCAAAAGTCAATCGGCTTGAGCAAAAAAAAAAAAAAAAAAAAAAAAAGACAATCAATTGGATATTACACTAATGACAATGGAATGGATTTTATTCATTATTTAATTGATTTCTTATTGTAATTTCGTAACAAAAGTCGAATTTGAAAACGGTGGATTTAATATTATCATTATAAACCCTAATTTATAATGGGTATATCATAACATTAATCTAAGGATTGTTATTTATTCAAAACCATGTTGCTCTGATACCATATGTAAACTCAATTCTCTTAAGGATTCAATACCAGTAAATTAAATCATCATCATTACCATACATATCTTGAATAAATAACAATCACTTGGATATAGCAAGAAAATAAAATTTACATACCTTGAGTAGATACGACATGATGGAGATCTTTCTTGTTTTCAATCTTTGATAAAATTGATTTTTCTCCCTTAACCCTCTTTTTTGTAGTAGACAGCTTAATGGATAAAAATATCTGCTTACAGTCTTAGGTGGAGAGAGGACCATTTATATACATATATAAAATTGAATCTGGTATGTTCTTCAAGTACTTATCTTAACGGTTAAGATTTGACATATTATTAAATATAAAAACCCTAGACCAAATTTAATATGGGCTAATTTAAATATAGGCCAGGACATCAGGCCATATTTCTTACATGGCTAACATAGATTTACAATATACAATTGTAATCTTTCCCACAGACCACTCAACCAAACTCTCAAAAGTAGAGAACAAAAGTGTTTAAGATATAGTAAGTTCTCTCGAGTTTAAGCATGAATACAAAGAAATCTTAAATCAGTGTTTAAGTTCACATGTAGCCTCTAACAGCTCTGATACTGACTATATGTAGTTACAAACTTTAATTTTTCTACTTGTAAGATGTGTTTCGAATTTTTGAACTCTAGTCTCTCTTGTAGCTTCAGAATAATGACTATTAATAGAAAAGATAACTAAGTGTGATTTTTTCCTTGAATAACTAATTCTTATGTAATTTGTGGAAAATACTCTTACTTTGATGAGATTTGAATCTTAATTTCTTGAAATTATCCATGTTGCTATCTTATCCACAGCTTATGGAGAGATACTATTTTTATTCAAAGTTGTTCCTTAAAAATCTTGTGAATTCTCCCATTTGAATTTGGAAAAAAAAAAATCGAACTTAGATATCTTCATATGTGATATTCGATTAAATCAAGATTCATCCTTATCTGCTTCCTATGTGATTTGATAAACAATAATGAAATTATTATTCTATCCTCTTACATCGTAGAAATTCTTACTATAGACTATAATAGAGAATTAAAGATCACTTAGAGAGCCTCTAATCATCTATCAATTAATTGGAACTTTCTTAATTAATTACTTTAGATTGCATTACACTAACTAATTAGTATACTCATTACTAATTAATTTGTATGTGAATTTCTCTATTAGGTTTGACTATAATTTGGTAGATTTTATGTTGCCCCATACTTGAATTGCGTAAGACACTATCTAATCATTAAAATTAATTCATATACTTGAAATACTATGTAATATGTAACATCTAAACATGACTTTGTATGCATGCAAATTGAAAAGACAACTCATCTAGCACAACATGATTAGATACTTAGAAAAATGGGTAATTATTGAATTATACACATATAATCACATAGTTCCCCTAGGGTCCTCATGCCTATGTATTAATAGTATACTCCTACTAGAATTCATCAATAACACACAAGAATATAATAAGAACATAGAGGAAATTAGAAGAATAAACAATTAATATCAATCAAACTTGTAAACTAGTAAAATAGTTATTCCATCTTCTATTCTAATACTCTTTCTTATTAAATATGAAATATGTGTCAAATGTCAAAATCCTTATAGGAAGCTTTAATAAGAGACCTATATAGCTATTTATAGGATAGGGAAAATAGTAGAGTTGCAAAAATATCACACGAATTGAACTCTGAGAGATGCAAGGCTTAGTATAGGAGCATGCTTTAAACCATGCATGTCGTGTAAAGCTAATAATTGAAACATGTCTTCAATAAAAATAAATATTTGGCCATGTATCTTACTTAAGCACTTAGATAACTTTCAATTATCCTTTTTCTTAGAACTAATTCAAGGCATATAATTAATAAAATATTTCAATACTCTTGAATTAACTCCGATTCTTTAAAATTAGGTTGATTATCTAAAATTTTTCAAATTATTATCTTTATTCTTTGCAATCAGGATAATACAAAATTATGTAACAAAAATAATGAAAATGCCCTTAAATTATATAAAAATATTGCAAGCTATTCTCTATAAAATAGATATAAATATAATTCATTAGGTAGCCATATATGCTAATGTTACTCAAGAAGTGGGGGCTTAATTCCTTAGGAAAGATATCATAGCTACATATGTGGCGCATACCGTGTACATGTAAAAATAGTTTTCCAAAAATCATATGGCGAATACTTAACCATTGTGCAAAATTGTATGTCATCGTAAAAGGTGAGAAACCAAGTTGAGTGCACAAGAATTGTGAAGGCTAAGTATTAGATCGGCGCCTACTATTCTAATCTAAGTCTTCTAAATAAGGAATGAGACTATAAAGAAAATTACTAAAACAACAACTAAAACCCATAGGAAACACTATGCATATAAGGTATGGCATTGTAATGTTATATTCTTTGAAGTAAGCGGCTATTCACAGATAAGGGGTATAATGTTTATTGAACATATGGGTTTGAGTTAAAATCACATGAACCCATCCCCAATCAAGGGTAACAACAATTCTCTCTATGACTACAACCATATAACGGAGTGAGTTCAAGTTTTTTTTTTTTTTTGTCCTACAACTTCATTATGTGCATGTTTTATAAAAACCTTAGTTTATATGAACGAATGACTACCCAATTACAATATTGATACATTCTCGCTAGTAAAATAGATTATTAATTATGAAATAACAAGTTACATAGCAATTATACCAAAACTCCATATTTTTAATAAACCCATACTTTTAATACACTTCTTAAGTCTCACAACCCATAAAAGTATCACAAACCCACAATAAACAATTTGGCTACACATTGAAACAAAGAAACATACATAAACACAAATTAATCCCTAAAAGGTGTATAGATTAATGTTTAAAAGGGATTTTTGAGAGAAGGTGTGGTGAAGCAGGGAAAAAAACCATGCAATAATTTCGTATATCGAAGGAGAAAGAAGAGGAAAACTTTGTGAAATATAGAAAGAATGCATTATGTTTGCTTTATTGATAGGACTTGATGATAACGAAAAACCACAACTACACCATTCTTGATTTAAATAGAAGTAACAAAGTGGACCTAGATTAGAATTTAGTTGTGGGTTGAATGGTAGCTTAATGCTTAGGTTAAGTGTACAATAGAATAGAGTTATCTTTAAATATTGTCAACTATATGGCTTATGTTACATTCATAAATAATAATATTGCATTTATAACTATGAAATATCAAGTTGTACTTTGCACATGTGTGCACATGCATCACTTGTAATCAGGTACGGGAGTAAACAACCCTATATTTCTCATATATATAGGTAATATTGCAATGAAATCAAAACGTCAATGAAAATTAAAAAAAAAAAAAGATCTTTCATCCTTAATGTGCTTGCAGACCGTAAATAACTCCTGTAATTCAGTTTATTGTTTTGTATGTGTTATGTTAATTCATTTCGCACTTTAACAACTCTTAAGATTATGGTTTTATATTGAAAGTCAAAACCACAAGTTTAATTGATCAATTATGGATCAAATCCAAGAATCAATTTGAGATTAAAAAGTAAGGGAAACTTAATCTTAAGAATTTGTTAAAGAAACAATTTGACAATTTCAAAAGGTTAAGGTTTTGTAATGCAATAGTGAAAGAAGACATCATAATTTGGCTCTTTCCAGAAGAGTTGCTCTTACTCTTATATCAAGATATCATATGTGAAATACCTTCTAAAATATTGTAAAATCAGGGATACTATATTGATTAAACCAAGAGATATAATTTTCTTATGTATCCTTTTCAACCTAGACACCTTTCTCTCTAACTATATAAACCTTTTAAAACTAAACTTGCTCATTTGCAGGAATTTTTTAAAGACTCAATAACTCTAGAGCTTGTAAGTACTCAAGAATTTTTTGAAAGGTGAGAAACGTCTGAAACCCTCTCTCGATTGCTTAATTAAGTTCAAGAATTGATAATATAATAATGCTTCCTGATAGGACTTGTGATAACGAATAGGACAAATGAGATATCATGAATGGTAAGAAATTGACAAAAGCCCTCTTTTGATAAGTTTCTTGTTACGAATTAAAAATAACGAAATGAATCTTCTTAATAGGAAATCGACATAATTATTGTTCATGAAATAGGAAAAAATTTGACTAACATATGCTTTTGTGAAAGAGAGATAAATATTAGATCTTTTATCTAAAAACACACAAAAACCAATTATAAGATGCATTGGATTAGCGCTCAAAGGACCCAAGCAATCGTTATGACCAGATACAATGGTAAAGATGGTTGAACCAAGTCACTTTTCCAATTCTTTAATAGCTCTACTCGATTAACAAATTCAATATAGAAAAGTTTGTGTGGTTTTAGCCAATATCAAAAATTTGAAAAATTAAACTCAAATCAAAAGTTCATATGCAAAAATTAGATGTTAGGTGATGCAACTTTCAAAAATAAGTTCATGATATGAGTTTTATTTATTTCAATATAAGATTGAAACTATTAACTTCTACACTAACAATAAGTATATGGTTACAACTGTTTGTTGCTTATATCTTTGTGAAAAATTAGATGTTAGGTGATTCGCTTTTATAAGGATAAGGTCATGATATGGGTTTATTTATTTTGAGATAGGGTTCGACTATTTTTACAACTATAAGCTTTTACCTAACTACTATTAGTTGTTGCTTGTACTTGTTTGGTTTACAAGTAAGTTAAATAACTAATTATCAATGCAATAATATTGTTCCATGAATATTATTATGAATTGTGATCCAAGTTATGAAATTATGAAAGCGCATGGAAATACAATTGGAACCATGATAATATTGAATTACTATTCAGTTAGGGATTATTTGACCTCAATTTGCATTCATTTCATCAATAATCCTACAAATTTGGTTGATGCTTTATTATGTTTATTAAGTGACAAAGCTTGAAATGATAAAGATAAAGCAAAGATCAACAAAAACACAAGACAAGGAGACATGATCATAAGCATTAAGAGCGGTTTGAAGAAGATGATCATATAGTTGATAGAGCAATTAAAGTTGCGAGTGTGCTTTGAAAGTTTATCGATTTCACATTTGAGAACATTTTTGTCAACGGTCACGCTAGTGCCAATTTTACAATTGAAGAAATGATCACAACAAAAACAGTCCATAAATTGTGTTTACTAAAGTATTTATCAGCTGTAACCACATTGAGAAGCGTAACCATGTAAAGATTAAATTGAGTATTAATGAAGAAGATGCATCACAAGGTGCGGTCGCATGTCATGATGTTTCTTGGATATATGACATAAATTCCATTTTTTTTGTACCTATTGTCATGCAAGCGTCCTTTGTATTATAAATGCTTAGATTTCATAAAACTTAAGGTGAATTAAGCATTCTAGATGGTACAATTGAGTCAGAAGTACATATTGAAAATGTACTATAGAATACTCGCGTGTGATATTCATAAAAATATTTGGAAAAAGAAGGCATGTTGGGCGGCATTGAAAGCTTTTTCATTAGCGAAGTCTTTCAGGCAAGAGACAACCTGGTGAACCGAAAATAAATTATTTTTTTGCAATAGATTAGGTTAGCTTTGATAGTAGCAGATATAACAAAAATAAATTATGATATTGAAAATAAAAGAGATAGAGATAAAAAAATTACCTGTGATTTAATGTGGAGTTGGCCCACTTTCTATCCACGATCCATAAATGCCTATAACCGAGGACTTCACAATCACTTTATTGATCACTACAAATAGCGCTCAAGTTGAGTAATACAAAGTCACAACACTTCAGGAAAATAAAATATTTTCTTTCTCATAAATATTTTATAAATTTACAAGTGTAAGAACAGAGCACTAAAATGATTTTCTCTCTCTTACTTAGAATTTGCAAATTAATGTACAAGAGAACATAATTTAAGAGAGAAAACATGATTTTATTGTTTGAAAATGAAAGTGTTCAAAAGTGTATAAATCTCCAAGGCAAAGCGTATAAAGTCTTCAAAAACTTAAATGTCCATTGGAGATAACATCTGACAAATGGTGACAATTAATGTGGGCAACAGTCGAGTTTAATAGTCTACTGGCTGAACCCTAGCCCCACCGACTTGCCGGTCCAAGGTTCTCACATGTTGTGCCCAAATTTTCTTCTCCGCGCCTTTGTTGTGCCTTAGATCTTGGGCTCGACTGCCTTTGTTCTTGAATTCACTAAACCGTATGCTAGTCCCACATGCATCGATTTGTTGGTGCTATGCCTAGAAGCATAAACCCAGCACACATACACATACAAGGTAGATATCTATATTCATATTTCTTTATATTATTAAATATTTTCTAACGTTTTCTTTCATCAAAATCTCATCTAAAATAATTTTATTTTAACGATCTCCCTCATTTTGACGAGGGCAAACAGTCATCCAAAAGCAATTTGTTATTTCTACCCTTAATGAAAACTCCTCCATATATTTGTAGTGACAGCAGTATATTACAAAATTTAAGAATAATACATTGAAATACAATTATCTCCCTCAATCATTTTATGCACATTTGATTCCACTTCTCCCTTGTAAGCATACAATATTATTTCTCCCTCTTTAACCTCATCAAAAAGATTTATATAAGATAGAGAGCAAAAGGAATAAGGAGAAATGGTTAGGAGAAGAAGCCATGTAAGACATTTTAATAATAAACCAAGGAACATAAGAAAAGTCACATAGGATCCAAATATAGAGATTTATACTAAAACAGACATAAAATAGAAAAAGATCAAGGAGGAGGAGGGACGAAGATGAATAGAATAGAAATGATCTATGAAGCCTCTCATTCATACTGAAAGTTTGGAAATCTGAGCAAAGATTACAAATTTGGTGCTTAATAGTGTCAAATCTGGAGTCCATATGATCTCTAAGCTCTTGAAAAGATGAAACAAAGGAAAAAAATTGAAGTACCAGAAGGTGGAGCTAGAGTTGATCATCATCATTAGAATCTGTGTCCATGCCAGAACTAGGAAGCAAAGCACCACCACGAACTAAAGGCTATAAGGCTTCTTCTTACCCATCTTCCATCTTGCCTCTTCCAAGTCCCGGAGCTTTTGGCATTCAGAGAAGGTAGGAAACTTGAACAAGATGTGTTTCATAAAGTGAACTCTATACCTTTGCTCTTTAGCAACTAAGTAGTTAACTTGTTCTCTTAAGATCCTGAGCAGGCTTATTGGTATATTCGTGAAGGTTCTTAACATTAAATCAAATAAGTGAATCTAATCTCCTCTTAGAATATGAACCATAAGCCATAAGTTTTGTTGGGTCACTGTAGTCTGTTGTCCCCTATGGGACATAATTATCTATAAAAAATTAATGCAGAACCCAACACAAAAGAGACAAAGGGGAAGAAGTATAAATTGTGTTGTGTTCACTCCAATTTGGAATACAGACACAGTAAACAGCTCTCATAATGCTGAGCCCCATCAATGTAATGGCATCTAACTCTACCATCACCCCAATTAGCTTATAGATATCATGGTGTAGGACCTTAAGCTTCTTACCATATAGATATGATATATATAACATGGTCTCACAAAATTTGAGCTATTAAAACTAGACTCCATCCAATGCCTAAACTTCTGTCATCCTCCAGATAATCAATTAAATTACAGCAAAACAATCTATAGCTTCCTCATTTACTTCAGCAAGAAATCTCATTGTATTCAACATATTATTTAAGACAACTCCAGTCATTTGAGGAATTCTAAAGTACTATAATATCAACGTTGTAATTTCTACCAATCAATAGGAGATCTTTGAATAGGAATACCTATTAATGCTTTTTTGGGGAATAGAAACCCATTGTCGAGCCTGGATTTTTCATTTTTGGTTCAATTTTTTTAATCAATCCTATCAAATCTTAGCCATTTAATACGAATCATTGACTAGGAATTAAAATAAATTTGTTTTTTTTTTTAAATTGGAGTCGCCATCGATCAGAATCGAGAAAAATATAAGTTAGAATTAATGAGTCTGTTAATTCTAACTTAGCTACTAGTTGCGAAAAATTATTTACGAATCAAATTTTATAAAACAGAGATTTTTGGATTCGGGGGGGTTATACTTTAAAACCATACAATTACCACTTAAAATTCATCACTTAAAATTTATCCTTTAATTCCTGAAAAAATAAATCAAATATCAAGTTTTCAAATTATTTATATTATACAGACAAATATTTATAATTTATCATTAAAGTTTACAAATTTAAACAAAATTTTCAATAAATTAAGAATTAAATTAATATTTACAAAGTGGGAAAAAAATAATTTTTTTTAAGATTTTATTCATAATTAAAAAAAATTAATGATAAGATCATTTAATATTTACAATGAAATCATAAATTTGAAATTTGCAAAAATACAATGGAACAAAAAAAAAAAAAAGGATTTTAAGTCGCCCTGGAGGTGCCTACGTACCTACTATTAAGATAAGACAAGATCATTAATATTAAATTAAATCATAAATTTGAATATTTGCAAAAATACAATGGAAACAAAAAAAAAATTGGATTTTGTTGCCCCAAAGGTGTCTACGTACTTGCTAATCAGGATAAAGAATGTAGTTTTTTTATAAAACTTTAATTTGTTGATCTATTTTAGTTTTTGAATCTTTTCATTTTAATTTCTTTAATTTTTTTTAAACTTTCAAAGAAAATCAAGGATTTTTAAGTTAACCTATAAGTATCAAATTTATTTGTATAAAAAAAAATTCTAAGTGACAAAACATTTTTCATTCGTATTTTCTATTTTCTATATTTTTATAATTTTTTCTTTTTTTTTTTATCATTTTGTACATTTATAATAATAGTAATAATAATATCAACTTACCTAGATATTGGAGACCGGTGAGGTTCGGTTCAAAGTCGGAGGTTCAATCGAGTCATTGGAGCTAGAGTAGTCGAAGTTGGGCCGGAAGAGTGCCGGAATTGGCTAGGTTTTTTCGAAAACCACTAATTCAGTGGTTTTGAGGAGTCAAACTCACTAATTTGATCAATATGAGGAAAAGCACTCCTACGGTGGTGGTTTGGGTCGAAATTGACCATGAATAGTGGTTCGAAGCTTCGAAGGTAGCGGCTGACGATGGTTTTCACTCAAAGTGGTGGCAAAGCTTCTATGATCAATCTAAAGCTTCCAAAAGATAGATTAAGAACCCCTAAAGCTTTCTACAATACTCAAATTACTCGAGAAACCCTCGAAACCTATTGAATTCGAAAATTTCGAACTCAAACAAAAATTCTTGACCTTATATTTGAACTTCTTCGAGTGTTTGTGGTGATTTCTGATGCTTTGATGATGGAAACAAGGAATTCGAGCCCTATTTATACTAACTAGAGGTCGAATTTAGCAAGAAATTCATCAAGGAGTCAAGAACACGAATTTGCAAATTTGGGTTTTCAAGCTTGATTGATCACGTTTTTGTAATTTCCAAGTGCAATTGACATTGGAATTGTGTTGATTGTGATTAACTACGCCCAATTCGTGGTCTTGGAAGTCCAAATTATTCAAACGAATTGTATTTATGAACTTCGAAATTGTGGAAAAAACACATGTTCGTCGGTTTTTCAATCTCAGATTCAAGTACCAAAATTTAATTTTTGAAACCGAAATTTGATTTAAACTTGTAGTATCCCAAGTGCTCTTCCAGATCCCCTTGTCAATTTGACAAAATTGAAGCCAAACTGGGTCAAAAATGGCTTTGAAAATGGCATTTTCAACATGCGAAAATATGGTTTCCACTAAAGAAGATGAGGCACATGCATTGCACGTGCATCGCGATTTGGTACATGAAGTGTGTAATCCACGCACCTGATAAAAAAAAATTATTTTTCCTTTTGTGTGATTTGATTCTTGGTCGCGCATGTATGTGTGTGTGTGTTTTACTAACATGGCATTTGGTCTGTGCCTCGATTTCTTTTGCACAAAATTTATATTTAAGGCTTCTAAAATTTTGAGTTTAATTAAATAAATCTAATTTAATTAATTACAAAATAAATTTATAGTAAAAGTTAGTAGTATATCAGCCCAAAAATATTTTACAAAATTATTATTACTTATTACTATCTTTTTATTTATTTATTTCCTTTTTATTCTTTTCTCTTTTTTTTATATTTTTTATAGTATTTGTAATAATTCGCGGGCTTAACATGATATTAATTTTTACCATAAATTAAAACCTTAAATGGGTAAAAATGGGGTGTCTACACCCATCAAATGCTGATGGAGTCAGTGGAACATGTCCCTGAGTTGTTCTTGGAGGGACAATGTATGAGCAAAAAAAGGAGACAGAAAGATGGTAGAGAGAGAAAGAGGAAGGAGAGATGGTGAGGTGGTGGTGAGGAAGAAGATGGAGAAGAAAGATTGAGAGATTGAGAGATTTCTTTTAAAAACTAAGAGTTTTTTTTTTCTGAGAGAGACGAGAGAAAAAGGAGAGAGAAAAAGAAGAGAGAAATGATGGAGGAGACAAAAGATCACATATATATATATATATATATATATATATATATATGCATGTAAAAAACAAGCCACCGGTGAGCCGATGCATGGGGTACCCATTTGAGTTTGGGTCCTTTTTGGTTAGGTGGAAAAAAAACTTCTCTTTTAGGAACCCAAACCAGTTTGCTTCTATGATTCAAATGCATCGTTTTTCTTATTGCACAATTATGTGTAATATGACCAGATTTGCCATAAATTGCATGTCCCATTGGTGGCTTTTACAAAACAAGTTTTATGGGGCTTGCAACTACCTTCTCTACTATAGTTAATTGCGTATTTATTTGAATCATACCTTTGATTTCCAAGAACTGCTTTCAAATTCTTTTTACCATTTGTGAATTTGGCTACAGTTGCCTTTAAATTATCTAAGCCAACTTAAAATATTTTCATTTTTCAGTTTTTCTAGCTCTTTTCAGAATTTCATTACTCATGCTAGCACATTCAACATTATTATTTATAGTTTAATTTCAAGATCCAGCAAATCATTTTCAACTATTAATTTTTTATTGATCTTGCTCAACTCATCATTTCTACTTTTTATCTTTTCATGCTTATTATCTATCTTATCATTTTTTTATTTTAGAACATTAATTTCTTCATGCAGCTTTTCATTTTCTATTTTAATCTCTTCATGCTTGGTTTGAAAAATTTTCAGCTTTTCTCCTACTTCCATCATTAAAGATTTAAGCATACTATACTTTTTCTTTACCTTTACTAACTCACTGCATATTTTATCATACATAGCATACAATTCATTATAAGAAAGAGAAATGGAGAAATTACCCCAACATCTAATTTCATGAAGTACGCATTCTCATCTGAGTCACTTGAGTCATCATCACTCCAAGTGGTGACGAGAGCTATTTTTTTTAGGTCATTTTGAGAATTTCTTCAGTAGTGGACAATATTGTTGGACGTGTCCAGGTTTATGGTATTTGTGGCAGGTTATCACATCTTTCTTCTTGTATCTTGATGTACTACTGTCATCATCTATTCTCTTTGTCTTATTACTGGCCTCATAAATTTTTTAAGCGTTTTGGCCATCAAGACGAGTTCCTCATTATCATCATCACATCGCTAGAATCATGATTGCTTTTAAAGAAATGGCCTTCTTGTTTGATTCCTCTCCTTTCTTGCTAATGAGCTCATGCGTTTTGAGTGCTCCAAGGGGTTCTTTTTTGCTCATAGCACTTAGATCTCATGCTTCTTCTATGGCTGGTCTCTTTGCTTCCTAATCCTTGGGTAGTAACCTGAGAATTTTGGAATTTATTTCCAAGTTAGTTAAGTTCTTCCCAAGTACACTTTAAGGATTTATAATATTAATGAATCTATTATGCATCTCATCTGTAAATTCATTTGCAAGCATTATAGAATTTCAAACTGTCCACATAAAAGACTTATTTTTGTATCTCTTACTCTTGATGTTCCTTCATAAGTATTTTCTAATTTATCCCATATTTCTTTAGCCGATTTACATGTACAAATTCTATTAAATCACTTTCATTTAACCCACAATGCAATATATTCATAACTATTTTATTTAAGTCTAATCTTTTCCAATCTTCTTCATTATAATCTTTTTCTTCTTTTCCCTCTATAGTTAAAGGTCCATTTTCTATAACATTCCACATCAATCTATTTTGAGCTTTTAGAAGAAATTTTATTCTACACTTCCAATATGGATAGTTACCCCCACTTAGAAATAGTGACCTATTGATAGCTTGCCCCTCTAAAAATCCTAATGTATTTGATGCCATAATCTTTACTCTAAATGCGATTAAGCACAAAAAATTATAGACTTGGCTTTGATACCAAATGAAAACACACTATAGAATACTCGCGGGAGGGAGGGGGTGGGGGTGGGGTTGGGATGAATTGAGTATTTGATTTAATAAGCACTAACAATTATTTTCATGCAATGGACTAGATTAAGCTTTGATAGTAGTAGACATAACAGAACAAATTATGATATGGAAAATGAAAGAGATATGGATAGAAAATTTTAGCCGAGATTTAACTGGAGTTTGGCCCACTTCCTACTCTCCACGATTTACAAATGCCTCAAATCGAGGACTTCACAATTACTTTATTGATTACTACAAATACATGTTCAAGCTGAGCAATACAAGTCATAGCACTTCAAGAACTAAAATATTCATTCACTATCTAGATGCTCTTTCATAAATTTACAATTGTAAGATCACAGCACTAGAATGATTTTTTCTCTCTTACTCAAAATTTGCAAATTAATATACAAGAGAACATAATTTAAGAGAGAAAACTTGATTTGTTTGTTTGCAAATGAAAGCTTTCAAAAGTTGTCAAAAGTTTGTCTCAATCTTTAAGGCAATGCGTATATATAATCTTCAAAAATTTAAACGTTTATTGGAGGTAACATTTGACAGACAGCGACAATTAATGCGTACAACGATTGAATTTAATAGTCTACTAGCTTGCCAGTCCTTAGTTCCATCGACTTGCCTATCCAAGGTTCTCACATGTTGCGCCTCAAATTCGTTTTCTTCATGCCTTTGTCGTGCCGGAAATCTTGGACTCGACTACTTCTGTTCTTGTATTCGCTAAACCAGCTTACTGGTGTTATGCCTCCAAGTGTAAACCAGCACACACATACACACATAAAGTAGATATCTATATTCATATTTCTTTATATTATCAAATATCGTTTCGTGACTTTTGCTTTCATCAAAATCTCATTTAAAATAATTCATTTTAACACAAATTATTAGAGAGAATTATGTAGATCCTTATCCTTTGCTTATATTTCACAATTGATATTGAAGGAGATTGCCTATTGGACATCATTGATTTCAAATTACAAAGGATCACGATTTAAACAGGCTTTATTTTATCATGATCTTCATTTGCTTCTATTAATATTTGAATTATATTGCTAAATCCATGGAAGAGTGTTGAATTAGCTTAGATCTAGTGGACCTTAAGTTTAAATCATGTAACTCTATTGTAATTTAATTGAATTTGTATTGATTTATTGAATTCAATAGCTTGAGCTTATTAAATCTTTACTTTGTATAGTGCACAATATGGATTAATGTATGATTTTTTTAAAAATAGATTGGGAAATCATTTTAATGAATAGACCTAGGGTATTGATAATCAATGCTCATAATTTTAGAAATAGAGTGGTGAAATCATTCTACAAGTGATTATTTAATCTATTGGATTTTTTTTCTTAATGCACTTCTAAGTTGCTATTGATTAATAAGAGATTCCAATTGATAAACTTAAGGTTATAATTTGATGATCTTGAGAGACGCTTCAACATATTTTTGAGAATTCGCACTTCAAGAAGTCAATACAAAACTTATTGAGAATTGCATTGAGTTACATGATTAAAAACCTAATAGTGAAGCATGATCTAAGTGCTTTGTGATTTGAATTAATCTTCATTAGTGCGAAACCGTGTTGTGTTGTGAATCCTATCTTAGTTGAGATAGATAGCCAATTGAACTCCTCTGTTTTTATAGACTAGATAATAGAAAAATAGTGAGTAGAAGTAGTTGCCAAGTTCCCCAAGGAATATGACCTAAATTTATTTTTTATGCTATTTCAATAGGTGTACTTGCCTATCAGACCGTAGTTAAAAAAAGACTTAAATAAGAAATTATTTTAAACCATGTTAATTATCATACATGAGCCATATTTGATAAAATCTTTAGAATCTAGGCATCGTATTTTCAAAACCAACATCACGAGATTTCATCATTGTAAAGACTCCATGTTTTATGAAACTGTATAAGCTACGTGGTTGGTTCATGTTTGCGGAATTATTAAGGTGCATGGGTATGGTGATGTTTTTAGCTTCAGTTTTTGGTATTCATTATGGTCCCATAATGTATAGTTTTTGTGGTCCCATAAGAACATATCATGTCAAGGCATGACTCAGTTATATATGTTGAAGGTTAATGTTTGTATTCATGTTGAGGATTCATGCCCACTACTATTTTTATTAAGGCTTCATTCTTTTTATTATTTCTATTGAGACCTCATGCCTATTATCATTTCCATTGAGGCTGGCTAGTTTTTGTTAATTGTAAAGGTTTTGAATCAATGATGTTACTAAACAATTTTTAGGCTTGGTTTCAACTAACTTTGGTACCTGGTATTTATGCAATAGTTCATTATGATTAAGGTTAAATTTAATCCTAAATTGTGATCTTTTGTTAATTTGAAATTGTAGGTCATGCACTATTACATGTCGTAGGCCATGACTACAACCATATAAAGAAGTGAGTTCAAGTTTTTTTTTTTTTGGTCCTACAACTTCATTATTATATGCATGTTTTATAAAAACCTTAGTTTATATGAACGAATAACTACCCAATTACAATATCGATACATTCTCGCTAGTAAAATAGATTATTAATTGTGAAATAACAAGTCACATAGCAATTATACCAACACTCCATATTTTTAATAAACCTATACTTGTAACACACTTCTTAAGTTTCACAACCCATCAAAGTATCACAAACCCACAATAAACAATTTGGCTACACATTGAAACAAAGAAACATACATAAACACAAATTAATCCCTAAAAGATGCATAGATTAATGTTTAAAAGGGATTTTTGAGAGAAGGTGTAATGAAGTAGGGAAAAACACCATGCAGTAGTTTCGTATATTGAAGGAGAAAGAAGAGGAAAAACTTTGTGAAATATAGAAAGATTGCATTATGTCTGCTTTATTGATAGGATTTGATGATAACGAAAAACCACAACTGCTCCTTTCTTGATTTGGATAGAAGTAACAAAGTGGACCTAGATTAGAATTATCTTTAAATATTGGTCAACTATATGGCTTATATTACATTCATAAATAATAATATTGCATTTATAACTACGAAATATCAAGTTGTACTTTGCACATGTGTGCACATGCATCACTTATAATCGGATAGGGGAGTAAACTACCATATATTCTCATATATATATATATATAGATAATATTGCAATGAAATAAAAAGGTCAATGAAATTTAACAAAAAAATATCTTTCATCCTTAATGTACTTGCAGACCCTAAATAACTCCTGTAATTTAGCTTATTGTTTTGTATGTGTTATGTTAATTCATTCTCACTTTAACAACTCTTAAGATTATGGTTTATATTGAAAGTCAAAACCACAAGTTTAATTGAATCAATTATGGATAGGGGTGGGCATGGATTGGTTTGGTTTAGTTTTTCCTAAAACCAAACCAAACCATAATTTACAGTTTGGTTTTTTTCCATCCCAAACCAAACCCTTAAGTAACGGTTTGGTTTGGATTATAAATTTTTTAAACCATTAAATAATGGTTTGGTTCGGTTTGGATTACTGTTTAAATCGAAATTCTAACTAAAAATTTTTCATGTTCTAGTTTTTTTACATTTGTGTAGATTCTTAAATATTTATATCATTTTACAAAGTTGATATTATAAACCATAACAAAATACTTTATAAATTCAACATACTTTTAATCTATAGTTCTCTATAAAATCAATTATCCACCAATAAAATACATTCATTAACCAATACATAGTAAATCATAATTTATGACTTTTAATATAACCATCATGTCAATTATCTACCAATAATTTAGCTAAAATAAAAAATCATCTATCAACAAAATTCATCAATGAATAAAATGACCAGCTGACAAAATATATTAAACAATTAATACATAATGAAAGTTTATAACTGAATAAATAAATTTCATACTTTACAAAGTTAAAAACTATTAAAAAAATAATAGTTCATCATCAACAAAAAATTACATATCATAAGCTTAAAAAAATTTAAAAAAGGACAGGTTGATTTTAATTAATATTCACCAAATAATAAATATCAAATGAAATCATATAAACATATAGTAAAATATTATTATATTTTTCTAAAACGGTTTGGTTCGGTTTTACGAATTAGTTTGGTTTACCTTCCAAACCAAACCATAATTTTACTAATTAGTTCAGATTTGAAAAATTTCAAACCAAACCGTGAAAAAAAAAACCATATTTTCGATTTGGATTGGTTCGATTACTGATTGGTTTGGTTCGGTTGGTTTTTTTTGCCTACCCCTAATTATGGATCAAATCCAATAATCAATTTGAGATTAAAAAATAAGGGAAACTTAATCCTGAGAATTTATTAAAGAAACAATTTGACAGATTCAAAAGATTAAGGTTTTGTAATGCCCTAACCTAAAGGCATTACAACTCACCACGTGTCTTCACTTGGAAAGAACACGCTAAGGCTATAGAAACTCTAAACCACCAATAATAAAAAAACATATATCTTCGAAACTCTCTAAATAGGGATACTTTAAAAATAAACATCGTAAAACAAAAACAATCTTCATAACTAACTAGTTGGCATAAACCAAAGCCAACCTGCTACAACTAAACTCAAATAAATAGTCTTTTCAAAATCTCATAAATCAAACAAACGTTTCGAAAACAAATTTTCATAATTCCATCTATTCTCAATCATCCAAGATAAATCTAGAGATCTATAGGATAATTAGGTTCACTAACGTCCTCTTCGTAGTCTACATATACATCGAATCCAGATAAATCATAAACTATCTGATCTTTACCTATTCCTGAAAAAGATAAAGAGGTGAGCGAAAACACGCAGTATGCCAAACCGAAAACACATGCACATAAACAAGCAATAAAAAATATCACATACAACTTAAAACTAATGCAACAACCACAATTTGTTATCTTTAATTTAGCCAAGCAAACAACACAGCTCAGAACATTCTGCAACTCAATCCCAAACCTGGAGTATCTCATGACTTCCTAAAAACATCCAACATAGGAAAATAGGTAATATATACATATATGGTGTTGGGAATCTCCCACACACCCGAGGTGCCGTACTCTCACTACTCTTAAACTACTGGAATCATCTACAGGTGCAACTCCACTTGGGACAATGCCACACAAGGATCATCAGGTTACCAACGTTAGTATCATACTTGTGTGATCTTTACTAACCGCAGCCAATCACAAGCAACACTCAATCCAATTAAAGTCCAATAGAATTAAGTCATGTTTTACAAATCTAATCCTACAAGCACATCAACAAACATGGTTAGATCGTACCTGTATCAACTTTCATCAAAACCCTAATATCAACAGAACCTTGATCACAAAACAAAACCATCTCAACACAACCATATACATAAAAGAATCTCAAGATAAATCAAAACCTAATCTAACAAGACTAAGATCTAGGTTTGTACACCAACCTCCTCAATTGGTATATTAACCGAAAACTCCAATAGATAAGAATTTCCCCAAAGATCACCAAAACCCTAGAATTCCTTTCATAACATAACATACACCATAATTCAGAAAAGACTATTTCTATGATTCCACAAAGATAAAATAGATTCATACCCTACATAGGATGAGATTTTCAGTTCTTCTCAATCACCAAGAAATTACAACTCCACAGTACCTAGGGTTTGTCTCTAAGCAGTTGATTCCTCGCAAAACCAATTGAAACAACAATTAGAAACCAAGATCTACTCAAAACTTAACCCAAAAGAGACTTGAGAGGAATTCTTACCTAGAATTGCCTTAAGAAGAGACACGATGAAGGAACTAAACACCTAGGGGTCATATATAGGGTTAGGAAACCCTAGCTCAAAGAAAAGATGATTATTTTTTGCAAAATATAGGCTGGACACAAGCTGGCGGCGCAGGGCGGCTTAGATTTGAAGAAGCAAAATTTCCCTTGTAAGCTGGCCATACGCCGGTAGCTTACAACTTCTACACTGGTGGCCTAAGGCTGGCATTCCCTTAAAGTTGGCAGTTTATATGCAGTTCTTGAATTTTTTATCGAAGCTCCAATTATGCTTCAACGTTGGCAGCTTTTCAGCTAAGGTCGACGGCCTTCCCTTCTAGTTTTTCGTAAACAGCATTTTTAAGTCCAAATCCATCTATTACATGACAAAAATACCCTCTTAAACAATATTTTATTACAATACTATCCTTCATTATAGATTAATTATTCATATATTACAGGTTTCATAAAAGTTACAAATTATAATCATATTTAATAGAAAGAACCCTAATTAAAAAGGCAAAATTTTGCATAAGAGAAGGTTGCCATTAGAGCAATCTTGCCATCAACAATAGTGAAAGAAGACATTATAATTTGGCTTTTTTCATAAAAGTTTCTCTTACTCTTTTATATCAGGATATCATATGTGAAATACCTTCTAAAATATTGTAAAACTAGGGATAATATAGTGAATAAACCAAGAGATATCATTTTCTTATATGTCCTTTTCAACCTAGACACCTTTCCCTCTCACTATATAAATCCTTCTAAAACTAAACTCGCTCATTTGCATAAACTTTTTAAAGACTCAAAAACTCTAAAGCTCCTAGGTATTAAGAATTTTTTGAAAGGTGAGAAACTTCTAAAACCCTCTCTCAATTACTTAATTAAGTTCATGAATTGATAATAACCTATATAATGCTTCTTGATAGGACTTGTAGATAACAAATAAGACAAATGAGATAATAGTGAGAAATAGAAAAAAGCCCTCTTTTTGATAAGTTTCTTGTTATGAATTAATAATATCGAAATGAATCTTCTTAAGAGGAAATCAAAATAATCATTGTTCATGAATAGACAAAAATTTTACTAACATATGTTTTTGGCAAAAGAGAGATAAATATTAGATCTTTTATACAAAAAATGGATAGAAAACAATTATAAGATCACATTGGATTAGTGCTCAAAGGACCCAAGCCAATCGTTGCAACAAGATACAACTGTAAAGATGGTAGAACCAAGTTACTTTTCCAATCGATTAATAGCTCTCCTCGATTAACAAATTCAATATAGGTAAATTTGTGTGGTTTTAGCCAATCTAAAAAATTTGAAAAATTACACTCAAATCAAAATTTCATATGCAAAAATTAGAAGTTACATGATGCAACTTTTCGAAAATAAGTTCATGATATGATTTTTATTTATTTTGAGATAAGATTAGAATTATTAACTTTTACGCTAACAACTAGAATTTGCTTGTATCTTTCCAAAACTTAATGTTAGGTGATACAATTTTATAAAGATAAGTTCATGATATGAGTTTCATTTATTTTGAGATAGGGTTTGGACTATTTTTACGACTATTAGCTTTTACGTAACTACTGTTGGTTGTTTCTTGTACTTGTTTGGTCTACAAGTGAGTTAAATGACTAATTATCAATGCAATAATATTGTTCCATGAATATTATTATGAATTTTGATTCAAGTTATTAAACAATGCAAGTGTATGGAAATACAATTGGAACCATGATAAGATTGAATTAAACTATTCATTTAAGGATTATTGGACCTCAATTTACATTTACTTCATCAATAATCCTATAAATTTGGTACTTAATGCTTTATTAGGTTGATCTTAAGTGACAAAGCTTGAAATGATAAAGATAAAGCAAAAGATCAACAAAAACATACAAGACAAGGAGACTTGGTCATAAACATTGGGAGCGGTTCAAGAAGATGATCATATAGTTGATATAGCAATTAAAGGTGCGAGCGTACATTGAAAGCTTATCAATTTCATAGTTGAGAACATTTTTGTCAACACAGTTGTGTGATGCCAGTTTTACAATCGAAGAAATGATCACAGCATAAACGCGGGACATGCTCTACCAATGTATTTATCATGGTTATAACCACATTGAGAAGCATAGCCATGTGAAGACTAAATTGAAGTTTAATGAAGAAGATGCATCACGAGGTGTGGCTGTGTGTCATAATGTTTCTTGGACCTATGACATAAATTCTGTTAGTTTTGTACCTTTTTGTCACGACAGTGTTTTTTGTACTATAAATGGTTACTTTCCACGAAACTTAGGAATGAATTAAGCATTTTAGATAGTACAATTTAGTTAGAATTATAGATTAATAGAGAGAATTGTGCAGATCCTAATCCTTTGCTTTGGATTTCACAGCTGATATTAAAGGAGTTGCTTATTGGATGTCATTGATTTCAAACTACAAAGGGTCACGATTTAAACAAGCTTTATTCTATCATAATCTTCATTTACTTCTATGAATATTTGAATTATATTGCTAAATCCATAGAAGAGTAGTTGAATTAGCTTAGATCTTGTGGACCTTAAGCTTAAATCATGTAACTCTATTGTCTTTTAATTGAATTTGTATTGATTTCTTGAATTCAATAGCTCAAGCTGATTTAATCTTGAATTTGTATAGTGCACAATATGAATTAATGTATGATTTCATTAAAATAGATTGATAAATCATTTTAATGAACAAACCTAGGGTATTGATGATTATTGCTCATAATTTTAGAAATAGAGTGGTGAAATCATTCTACAAGTGATTATTTAATCTATTGGATTTTGGTTCTTAATGCAATTCTAAGTTGCTATTGATTAGAGAGAGATTCCAATTGATAAACTTAGGGTTAGAATTTGATGATCTTGAAAGAGGCTTCAACATATCTTTGAGAATTTGCAGTTCAAGAAGTCAATACAAAACTTATTGAGAATTTCATTGAGTTACATGATTAAAAACTTAACAGGAAAGCATGATATAAGTGCTTTATCATTTGAATTAATCTTCATTAGTGCAAAATTGCATTGTGTTGTGAATCCTATTAGCTTAGTAGTACTATTAGTGTAGATAGATAGTCAATTGAACTCCTCTGTTTTCATAGGTTTAATAATAGGAAAATAGTAAATAAAGTAATCGCCAAGTTCCCTAAGGAATATGACTTATATCTATTTTCCATGCTATTTCAATAGGCGTACTTGCCTATTGGACCATAGTTAGAAAAAGACTTAAATAAGAAATTATTTTAAAACTTGGTGTCCAATAACAACAACCAAACCATGTTAATCACACTACATGAGCCATATTTTATAAAATCTTTAGAATCTATGCATTGTATTTTCAAAACCAGCATCACGAGATTTCATCATTGTAAAGACTCCATGTTTTATGAAACTATATAAGCTACATGATTGGTTCATGTTTGCAAAATTATTAGGGTGCACGGGTATAGTGATGTTTTTAGCTTCGGTTTTTGGTATTCATTATGATCCAATAATGTATAGTTTCTATTGTCTCGTAAGAACATGGTCATGCCTTGGCATGACTTTGCTATATATGTTGAGTCTTTGTACTCATACCTATGTTGAAGCTTAGTGTTCGTATTCATGTTGAGGATTTGTGCCCACTGCTATTTTTATTGAGGCTTCATGCTTGTTATTATTTCTATTGAGACCTTATGCCTATTATCATTTCCATTAAGGCTAGCCAGTTTTTGTTAATTGTAAAGGTTTTGAATTAATGCTTTTATTAAATTTTTTTTTGGCTTGGTTTCAACCATCTTTGGTTCTTGGTGTTTATGCAATAGTTCATTATGAATAAGGTTAAATTTAATCTTAAATTATGATGTTTTGTTAATTTGATTGTCTATTACATTATGTATCTTTGTGTGTAATGATCTATATTAAACGCTTCTAGCACTCTACTTATTTAACTTAAATATCGAGTGATCATGTCAAGTAATCCCTTAATACTACTTGATTGTGTTTCGTCTTGTATACCTAAGACCAGTGAATTGAAAGCTTGTTAGGTCTAAGCAGTGTGAATCATAGTTCTTGTGGATCATATACCTATCAATGAAAATCTGCTCAGAACAAGAATATAGTACATAAAAAATATATTTTTTATTATAGAAAATTTTTTGAGGACCAGCTTTCCTTTTGAAAAAAGCCGAAGTCGTTTTCATAGAAATATTAAAATTTTCTCATAAAAAATAAATATTTTCCTCGTTTTTAGCCTAATACATAAATAAATATATATATATATTTTTTAAATATATTTTTCTCAAAACATGCAGGGCCAAAATTATTCTACGCTACGGAAAAATGGAAAGAATAAAGTCGGCTGCCTGTAATGTTATGTTGGTGCAGCGGTGGTCCTCTCCTGTGTGTGTCCGGTATGTTTGCTTGTTTATAACTTTTGAGGAATTAATTCCTGGCACGTGAATCCGTTTTGGTTTCTTCATATGTTTCTTTCTGGCACATGTCTTGTGGGCTTCTTAAATTACATTGTTGGATTTGGATAGGACAAAGTGGAAGTTTGCTTTGGATTGATGTGATGGGCTCAACGGCTTCCGCGGAGATGGACTTTTTATTGGATAGGCTGAGCTATTTCCTGGACATAAATTTCAATTGCCAATCAATTTTCCATATGCGTGGACTCACATGGGCATGGCTAATGAAGTTACAAAATGTGGCCGGACCAGCACTGTGAAACGTTTGGGCCTATTTGATTATCCTTGGTCCATTTTCATGTAATCTAATATCACGGAATCGTCTGAAATGGAATGAATTGAAATCATAGGAATAGAGTGGAATAGATTGAATAAAGGAATGACAAATCCATTCTTATGTTTGAATACATTCATGGAATAGAATATAAGATAATGATTATTGTATAAGATTTGTAAAAAAAATGCTCTTTCATATGATAATAAGTATGTGTAGAATAAAAATGTAATTAAAAAAGTAACCATATATTTAGATGGAATGGAATCGTGATTCTATTTTCTCAAAGCAGAATTAAATTTCTTCTAGAAGCTAGAATTGTTGATTTCAAGGAATCACGATTCCAGCTTCTAAAAGTGTTTTCAACCATTTAAAAAGGGAATGGAAGCCAGAATCGTGATTCTATTACAGCCCATTCCTGCATACCAAACGTGTTATAATAGTAATAGTGGTATTTTTCTTATCAAAAATATAAAAATTCGCATATTGCATAAATTTTTTTTGGGTCAAAATATTCCATATTGCCCAAAAAGGAAGCAGAATCACATTAAACATGTTAGGTTGATGGTAAGGAAAAGAAACTTCGTATAGGCAGCAAAAAGAAAAAGATTTGTAAAGTATAATGATAATGGTTCTTAATGGAAACGGCATGAAGCCGATTGGATTAAAATTTATCATGATGGAGCTGTAGAATCTTGATTAAATAAAGACTTATGAGTGTGGCTGCTCCTTAAGCCATTGGAGAGTTATATTGGACGCTATTGCTTTGACCTCTTGCTGTATAGGTGTTGAGGTGGTGGAAGCCCTCTAGCGAAACGGTCTCTTGAACAAAAATGGAATCCATCTGGTGACTAGAACAGTGATTAAATAAATTTTCTTGTTAAAGAAAGGAAAATGCCTCTTCTAGTACCTAAATATTGATGAAATGGTAATCATGTATCTAAACTTTTAAAAATCAAATTCCATACATAATTAAACTTTTCGTACGCCTAAACAATGATGAAATTAACAATTAGGTACTTGAACTTTTAAAAGTCAAATTTCATACCTAATTGAACTTTTTTTGCCTTTTAAACACTATTCGACTTAATCGTTACTTGACACGTATTAATTACTTTAAAAATAATAAAATAATGGGTAGAAAGGGTTACGCAAAGTTTAATTAGGTATAAAATTATTATTATTTTTTTTTTAAGTTTAGATGTCTAATTGTCCACTTCATTAAAGTTCAAGTACCAAAAGAAACTTTTTCCATTAAAGGATAAAGCTTTCTTTTGTTCTTTTTACATAATATTAGAAAAACAAATAGGTATGTTGGAATTATTCCATTTCAGGTTAATATGAAAATGGGTAAAGATTTTAAGAATTTTATTTCTCCATCTTTTTTTAGCAAGTCTCTTTATAGATTGTACTTGAAACCACCTTATATTTGCTTGTAATTTTCAATTTATAGATGTGTAACAATTTTTTTAATAAATAGAAAGGGAAAAAAATTGTTCTTAGACTAAAATTAATAACAAATCATATAGGTTTTAGATGAAAGGCTTATTTAGATTCCAATATGACCTTATAGGCGCCATACTCATCCCTTCTATCTGACGATAGTTTTTTTTTTTTTTTTTCTCTCTTATCAGAAAGGAACCAAAATCTCATTAATAGTGTTA